>NMUG010006314.1:0-12652 GCA_002855965.1 Monotropa hypopitys | reverse complement strand
TTATAAGAAACAAATCTCTAGAAGAATATATATTTACAATTTTCTAATTTTTATTACATATCTATTATACATAACATGAAAATGTCCAGTCATATTCTTCATATGTCACAGTTATACATTTCCTGTCCCGGTCACATTTTTTGCCACATTATAACCACATCACCATATTATATATACAAATCAGGACGGTTTTTATCTCAGTTATACTTTTATGTCCCAGTCATCGCATTTTGTCCCAGTCATATTTCGCACGGGGCCCACACCGGTCTCAAGTGTCATATTTTGAACGAATCATTTTGTCTCAGTCATATTTCGCACGGGCCCACATGGGTCTCACGTGTCATATTTTGCACGGGGCCCACACGGGTTTCAAGTGCCATCGGCACGGGCAAATACTAGTAGACATATATTTGCACATAAAACTTTATTTATATATAAATTTGTACATAAAATTTTTATTTTATACATATATTTTACGTTCGTGAGTAGAGTTGATTTGAATACTGTTATGATTAGATTCGACTCATTTATTAAACAAAGTTAAAATTGACGTTCAAGTTCAGTTCATTTAGTAAATGAATCGAACTCAAACGAGTTCTTACTGAATCGAGTCTCGAATAGTACACATCGCCCTGGTAAGATAGCCCTAATATCCACGCCAACACGAGATGTGACAAACATAATCATATCAATCCATATTACTAATTCTTAATATCAATTACAAACACTAATAAAATAACTTCTCTTATTTTAAGGAAGTTTTTCAAACCGACAATTAAATCTTTTAATACATTAAACTTCTAGCAAACTATTACAATTCATAGTTTTCAGCAAAAACTAAATTAAACAACAAATCTTATTAATGTTTACAATTATCCTAAAATATAACAAACTCGTTAAAACTACTCTAAAGATGCTCAGCTACCATTTGTTTTCTAGTTATGATACTTTTACGTTGGTTGTGGACCGTCCATGTGTGGTTTACAAATCGATATAATTTCATTACATTTCGACATACAAATTTCTCATAACATTTTGATATGTTCTTCGGTCATACCCATTTCCAACAGAACAGCCACATATCGATATATGCTCTTACATATATCGATACGTGTCAAACTTCCACAGCCATAATCCAGAGAGCTAAATTTCACATTCCGATATACTCTCTTACCACACATCGATATGTGATCACTAACTAATCACACATATCGATATGAATATCATTCTATTTTGGTACACAAAATCGTCTCTGGGCCAAAGACCAGAGAGAAATTAAACACATATTCATATGTAGTTCTTTACATACTCTTCACATTTAGTTTGGCCAATTTCCCATTGAGTACACCATTTGGTCTACACTTAATCCAAACTCCTCCAAATCTCATATCTAAGGTTTTATTTATTTAACACCATGTTATAACTCAAAATCATATCCTCTGGAATTATTTTAATATCATACTCATGTTAATACTTTTATCGAATTATTTAAACTATTCCAAAGTAACAATTAATGGGTTTTAAACAAATTACACGAATTCGCTTGCATTAAAGTAAATTGCAAACAAATTTTCTTAGACGAGTGTTACAATTCTCCTCCACTTAAAAAATTTTATTCTCAAAATTTAAAATACATGAATCAAACAAATGAGGATTTTGATGTTGCATAAATTCCTCGATTTCCCAAGTTGCTTCTTCTATATTTTGATCCTGTCATAACACTTTAATTTGTGGTATGATTCGATGACACAATACTTGTTCTTTACAATTTAGGATTTGAACCGGTCATTCAACATAAGATAAATATTTTTAACTGAATTGGTATCGATTCTAGCACATCAGAAGAGTCATATATATCCTTCTACAAACATCGACATGCAAAAAAATATCATGTAATTGTGCCAATTCAGTCAATAAGACTAATCGATAAGTTGTCGACCCAACTCCAATAGTAATTTCATATATCCCAATATATTTCGGTGACATCTTCTTTTTACCCTTAAACCAAATAACTCCTTTCAACGGCGATACTCGAATAAATACCCGGTCACCCATATCAAATTCTAAATCCCATTGTCGCTTATCCACGTAACTTTTCTATCGATCATGGGCTATTTTCAATTGTTTCTTTACCAATTTAACAATATTCACAGTATGCTGAATCATTTCTGGACCCAACAACTGACTTTCATATATGTCATCCCAACAAATCGGTGTACGACAACAACGACCATACAATGCCTCATAAGGTGACAATTGGATACTACTCGGGTAGCTATTGTTGTATGCAAACTCTATAAATTGAAAATAATCATCTTATCTACCTCTAAAGTCCAGTACACAAGCCCGTATTTTATCTTTTAAAGTATGTATCGTCCTTTCAGACTGTCCATTGGTATGTTGATGAAATGATGTACTAAATTTAAGAGTTGTACCCATAGCATGCTGTAAACTAGCCCAAAAATTGAGCGTAAACTTAGGATCTCTATAACTGACAATAGATATCGGTGCTCCATGTAAGCGAATGATCTCGTCAATATATAACCGTGTCAATCTATCCATTATATACGTACTTTTACAAATAAGAAATGAGTCGACTTAGTCAAACGGTCAACAATCACCCAGATAGAATCAAATCCCATTCAAGATCATGTCAATCCCGTCGCAAAATCCATAGTAATATGTTTCCATTTCCATTCAGGTATCAATAAATTTTGTAATAAGCCAATAGGCCTTTTATGTTCCACTTTTACTTGTTGGCATACAAGGCCTCGAGACAAATTCTGTGACCTTTGTTTTCATCCCACTCCATCAAAAATAATATTTCAAAGTATAATATAATTTAGTACTACCCAGATGCATAGTACAACATCCCATAATCCAAAAATATCACAGAATAATTTTTTTCTATCTTTTCTCTTTCTCAATGAACCATCTACTTTTATAAATACCACTAATAATGGCTCCAAACATAGATATAATTAGTCATAAAGAACAAAACCTCCAAGACTTGCATTAGAATTAAACTATAAAATTCCAAGTTAATCTCCCAAACAAAATTATCATTCCACTATTCTAACTTATCAAAATATAACTAAAGATCCCACAAGAGAGATAATGATTGAAATATAGAGATAAACGAACTAAGATATGTTACTCCAAACATGAGTCAAATCCCTGCTAAGCAATGAACTCTCCTCAATGTCTCGTAGTTGACCACTAACCCTGCTACCTGATTTCCAAGCAAAAAACAAGGAGACTAGAGTGTGCGATATTATATATTGAGTTCCAACTATAAAACAAGTATAAACTCAAAGAAAACATAAGTTGCAATCTCATTTCATTTTCAACAATAAATATGCATCCCATGCACGATGATCAGAATAAAGCATTAGCCAAAAACCCTTTTTAAATTCTTTGGACCAAAATTCCTTTCTAAAACCATTGTGCATCCCATGCATGATACATATATATAGCTTGACCAAAACCCTATTTCAAAAGTTTCTTTGTGCATCTCATGCACTGAAAATATATTATTTCTATATGCAATAATTTATACATCCTCTGTATGGTGCATCCCATGCACAATATCACTAGGGTGTCCCCCGGTACCATTATAAGATACAAATATACGTCTCATGCATATTTTTGGTATGTCCCACGCACCTCTTCGATTTATGCCAAGATAGGCAATACGTCCCATGCAAGCTGATTGTTGTGCAATCTTGTATTATTTTATCATATTTTTCATGCCTCATTGCTAATCTTTTACATCAATTAACCTCTTTTGAAGTAATTTTTATCTCATGTCCTTTTATGCAAGTTGTAAGAAAACTATAGGTAATTATTGGTGTTGGGGGGTAAGCCTTTCTTGCGGTGGCTCTTGGTTGCTAGCGGCAGAGATGGTTGAGCTGCAAAATAAATAACGTTAGGCTACCGGCAAATGTCGCCGGTGAATCCTCCGATGGCAAAGTCAGCAATGATTTCTAGAGAGAGAGCAAATAGACATAGGTTGGGCTAGTGAGAGAAGGCGTACCTCTGCATTGAATGTTAACTCCCTTATATATGGCCATCGGCGAGTGCAAGATATGAGCTTTGGCACGGAGGAACTGCCCACCTGCACAATCGGACAGTGTGCATGTCCCCTCTGTGCATCTGAACATTCGGTCGACCGGTCGACCCCGACAGTGTCAAGCGGCACCACCTGACAGTATTGGGCGGTAGAAAAGCTAAAAAGCATGTCTAGTGTGCAGCGGGAATTACAGAAAAACTGATCTCTGTGTCATGCATGTGTCTGCCATGTGCGCAAAACCTGGGATGCTGTTTGTCGAGGGAACCTTCCCTGTAGTCGAGGTATTTGTCATGTTCGGTCGAAGGAGCATGCTTCTGTACAACGAACCGTCGGTAGGGGCTGTCCCTGGGCAATAAACCTTCTGCGCCGAAGTGACCCCTAGGGAGCTCCCTCCGTCGGCCCTTGCATTTGCTCGGTCGCATGACCTCGGCTTGCTGTATCATTGACAGGACTGTCCCTGGACTGTGAGGCTTCTGTACCGAAGAGAGCCCGGAACTTCAATTGGTGGTGCTAATCTGCTCGGCCCTCTTATAGCTGGCCTTTGTTGTGGTCCTCCCGGAGGAGGTCGTGGCTCCGGCCTCTGATTAGTTTGGCCAGCAACAATAGCCCCTCAAACCCTTTGACCGGGGCATTTTGGCCGAAGTGGGGTTGACTTGATACCGAAGGGTTAGGCTGGTGCCGAAGAGGAGAAGCGTCGGACCACTGGATTGTCTTGAACATTGGACCTCTGACAACTTTTCCAACAGTCATTTTGAATTTGATTACGTGTCTCTTTCTGCGTCGATGGCGCGTCTGCACAGACGTCACATCATCAATTGTCAGCCTTAGTAAACTACATACGCCGGAAATGACGGATGAGATGGCCACGTGGCAGGCTGCCATTGATTGGCTCTGCGGTGGATGGGACAGCATGCGCACGCGGAATACATTTGGCAATTTCGGTACAAGTTTCGAGGTGGGATGATGCGTTTTTACCGTTTGGGATGGTTCGGTTGGTCACCCAGTTTGAACCACAGGTCACTGCTATAAAAGCATCCCTAGGGTTCCAGATCCCTTCCATTTGCTGCATCCTCCCTCAGCCCCCAGGCGATTTCCGGTAACCGTCCTCCCCAGTTTCCGGTGAGCTTTCTTCAATCTTTTCCAGGCAGCAGCTTCGATCCAGGTGACCGTTCTTCTCCTCTTTCTTCGAGCGTTCACTTCTTCCTCTGATTTCTCGTCGATTTTGCGACATTTTGCCTTGGGATTCATCTTCCAAGTCATTCGTGGAGCTCGAGAACTTTCTGGACATTTCTGGGCTTCATGGATGAAGAACATATTCAAACTATTCTTGGTCGAGCCGAACAGGCCTTGGCTGTTGGTTGAAGGCCAAGCCAGGGGTCTCCCTTTGCTTAACTACACTGATGGATGCCAGACCGACTAACGGTGCCCGACTTGTTTGTGTTCTTTTCAGATCTGACAATGGCGCTGAAGAAGAGGTCCGACAGGTTTAGGCAGTTGCTGGATTCTCCAACTAATCTTCGGGAGTTCAGAGAGGAATGGGAGATCCCGGCCGACGTGAATATCATGCTTGCTCCCATCGGCGATACAGAACTGGGGCCGAAGTACGTCCATGTGCCCATAATTGCCGTAGTTGAAGGGGGAGTTAGGTTCCCCATCCACCCATTTCTGACTCATTTCTTTGGCGAGCTTGGCATTGCACCGTCCCAAGTGACGGTGAATACCTTCCGGATTTTGATGGGGGTGGTAAAGTTGAATGAAACCCTACCTTGGGCAGACTGACTCGACTTTGAAGATATCTTCGGCTATTATTTTGTCGACTACAACAAGAAGTCACAAAAATATTACCTCGGCCAGAAGCCCAACTTGACCGGTCTTATTGCAGACTTGCCGGACTCGGACAAGTATGCCGAAGATATGATGATAGTCTCCGGCAACTTCTTCACTCCGGTGGGGAATGTCACTGTTGCCTTCCGAAAGGGCGCCTCCGGTATACATTACTTTCTTGATCGCAACTTTCCCTTCTATTGATATTTTCTGACCTTGTGTCTTCTTTTGCAGACGTCGGTCGCCTCAGCAATTTTAAAAATAAAGCCGACACAAACAAGGTTAGGAAAGCCTGCGAGCTTTCCAGCGATCGGTGATCGGCTCCAAATCTGCTAGGGTATACGCCATCATATACTCATACTCTCAGGTCTCGGCCATCCCCTGCCGAAGCTTCCAGGCCGAGCTGTCCTCACCTCATCCAGTCGAGGCAACCACTCCCGAAGGTGAAGAAGATATTGGTCCCAGCAAAGCAATTGATCTGGAAGAAGAGGCTCTCGGTGCCGACCTTGTTGCTGCGGACACTGAGCCCTTTGTGGCTATCACAAAGAAGTGTCGGCGGCTCGGTCCAGGGTTGCCCCCACTACCAGCGAGCTGAGGGATGCTCATGCACAAAAGAGGGCCAGGAGGTCTGATGACGTGACCCCTGTTGAACACTCTGCTAAGAAGATGGTCGTACCAGACCCTGAGACTGTCGAGACGGCATGGTCTTCTTAGAAGGTGGTGCCAGCATGGGTACCCAAGCTCTCCTATGAGGGCGTTAAGCCCGTTGAGACCGACCTGCTCTCAGAGTGCCCGAACATGGCGATAGCGCTGCTTCAAGCCTTCGCCCTATTGAAGGAGATGGAGCAGCTTCCTAAGGGCCCCCGGACGTGCTTCTGACAGATGATGTACCACGACGTTATGGTAAGATCTTTGGTTTATTACTCTTTTCATTCTGTCTTTGACTTCGACACTACTGTTCGGCACTAATTTGATGATTCTTGTGTTTATTTGCAGATGATGGCTGCCGGTGTCGGCATGGACCGCTGCATCTGTGACCTCCAGGCTTCTCGGTGCCTGGCGAGAGAGGAGGCCGAGATGAGCATTAAGAAGCTTGAGAAAGCCAAAACTTCCTCGACCGAGCTGAGCAATAGGGTCACAGCCCTTGAGGTCACTGTGGAGATCAAGGATGTCGAGCTGAAGGTCAAGGATGTTCGCATTGCTGTTGCGGATGCTGAGGTTCTTAGGCTGAAGGCTGAGCTAGAGGAGCAGAAGAATAAGATGGTTGCCGAGGAAGAGCGCCACTACAACCATGGGTTCGATGAGGCCAAAGCGGGATACCGTGATCAGGTGGCCCGGTTGAAGGAGAAGCTTTTCAAGAAGGGTTGGGTATGCGCTATGGTCTCAATGGGAGTTGAAGATCATGCTTTAGCAATGGGGGAAATCCCCCTCATAGTGTCGGCCAAGGGTGGAGCTTGGCTGAAGTCTGCTCCGTCGGCGCCTCCTGCTGTTGGGACCGAGGCTGCCGGTACCGGTTCTGTTGTGGCCGACCCTGCTGATCCGGTTGCATGATATGGTTTTTTTGCATCCTTTCTTTTTTGCTTGTTTGTTGCTATTTTTGGACTGGGCTGACCTGTGGTCGGTTCTAACTTTTTTAATGAATAAAACGTTTTGCAATTTCTGCTGAGTATTTTGTCTACACGGCTACTTATTTCATGTCTGATATGTGCCCTTCATTCCTCAGCTGAGGAAAAGGTTTTGTTGAGTCAAAGCTTTGATCTCGACTCGACGGCATATTTCAATGGCTTGTAATTTGTGAGTTGCTTTGGCAACTGCCAGAGCAATACTTGTACATTTTTAGATAAATGCTAACTTTGAGGGTTCTTTCGGCAAAATCACTGAAGTGTTGTGTGCACGTTTTGTAGATGAAATGACAACTGTATGCTTCTTTGGCAAAACCACCAAAGAGTCGCATGCAGTTTTATAGATGAACGGCAACTGTAAGCTGCTTCGGCAAAACCACCGAAGAGCTGCATGCGCGTTTTATAGATGAACGGCAACTGTAAGCTGCCTCGGCTATACCACCGAAAAGCTACATGCGCGTTTTATAGATGAACGACAACTGTAAGCTGTCTCGGCTATACCGCCGAGGAGCTACATACGCGTTTTATAGATGAACGACAACTATAAACTGCTTCGGCTATATCACCTATGAAAAAGATAGACAAATCTTGACACAAGAATCTCCTGAGAATGGTTTCATTGTTTGAATGATGGTCCTAGGCCAGATTACATGTCGGTTAGTGATAGTACAGCCTTAAGTTAGTAGCGTCCCATGGCCTGGTATTGGCGTGTCGTCTAGTTCCTCGAGTCGATAAGCCCCAGTCCCTGCCTGGCCGACCACTCTGTATGACCCTTCCCAGTTGGGACTGAGCTTGCCGTCTAAACTCTTTTTCTTATTTTTCACGACCTTTTTTAAGACAAGGTCATCAATCTTGAAGGCCCTTGGCCAGACCGTCCGTGCAAAATTCCTTGCTACTCTTTACTGGTAAGATGCTAGTCTGATCCTGGTCGAGTCTCGTCTTTCTTCGGTTCGGTCTAGGTCTTTCTTGATTGCTGCACTGTTGGTAGCTTCGTCAAATGTTTTAGTTCAGATTGTTGGCAGCACGGCTTCCAATGGAATGACTACTTCCATGCCGAAGGCCAATGAGAATGGGGTTTGCCTTGTAGAGCAACGAAGAATTGTTCGGTAAGCCCACAGGACACTAAGAATCTCTTCGGCCCATCTTCCTTTTGCTGCTTGAAGTCTTCTTTTAATGTTGCTGTCGATCGTCTCGTTGTATGCTTTGGTCTGTCCGTTGCCTTGTTGGTAGTGAGGGGTGGAATTGTAGAACTTGATTCTGTGCTCGGCACAGAAATTGGTGAAGAGGTCCCCCACGAATTGAATACTGTTGTCCGAGATGAAGGCATAGGGGATGCCGAAGCGAGAGACAATATTTTTCCAGGCAAATCTCTTGACGTCCTTGTCCTCTATAGTGACTAGAGGTTCGACCTCCACCTACTTGGAGAAGTAGTCTGTTGCGGTGATTGTGAACTTGAATCCTCCTGGTACCGTAGGGAGCTTGCCGACGATGTCCAAGCCCCACTGAGCAAAATGCCATGGACTGGTCAACGGAGTCAGCTCTTCAGCTGGATGTCTGGTAATTGGGGAGAATCTCTCGCAGGCGTCACACTTCTTCACTATTTCCTCCCCGTCTTCCATCATCTTCGACCACCAATAACCCTGTGAGATTGCCCGGTGAGCAATGGACCTTCCCCTTGTGTAGGCTCCGCAGCTGCCGGCGTGGAGCTCTTGCAAAACTCCTTTCACCAGCGTTGGATGTACACAAAGGAGGTACGGTCCTGAAAATGATCGTCTATAGAGTTTCTTTTGAGGGCCTAATCAGAACCGAGACGACTTATGGACGATTCAGTGGGCTTCCCTCTTGTCTTCGGGTAGAGAGCCGTCTTTCAAGAATGAGATAATGGGATCCATCCAACTAGGACCATGGCTGATGAAGTAGATTGCGACTTGCTTCAGTGCTTCTATGCTTGGCTGGTCCAAGCTTTGGATGCTGATTGTCCTCTGCTCTCTGGCTTCAGTTGCTGAGGTTGTTCCTGCTAGAGCGTCAGCATGAACATTTTACTCCCTACCAACCTGTTGGATCTGGAATTGTTTGAACACCCCCAGCCTCTCCTTAGCTTTCTGTGTATATTTTCCCATCCGCTCGTCTCAGCACTCGTAGTCGCTGTTGATCTAGTTGACTACGAGCTGAGAGTCGTTGTAGATCTTTAAGCTCTTAATTTCTAGCTCTTCGGTGGTCTTCAGTCCTGTTAGCAAGGCTTCATACTCTGATTCATTGTTGGAAGCACTAAAGTTAAGCCAGAGGGAATGTTCGTGAGTGACGCCCTCAGGAGAAAGAAGGACGACTCTGGCCCCATTCCCTCGGTAATTGGAAGTGCCGTCGATTAACAATCTCTATGAATCCTAATCCTGCAAAAGATGTGGCTAGGTTTCCTTTACAGGAGTTCCTTCGGTATAAGGTTACTCTGGCTGAGAAGAGAATTCGGTAATAAAGTCGGCCAAGATCTGGTCCTTGATGGCTGTCTTTGGTTGGAACTTGATGTCGAAATTTTCCAATTCGATGGCCATTTGGTGATTCGCCAGATAGGTCGACCCGTTTTAGCCATGCCTGAAGAGGGAACTCGGTAAAGACCATAATTGTGTGCACTTGGAAGTACGGTGCAAGTTTCCTGGAGGCAATAACCAGAGCATATACAAGTTTTTCAAGAGAAAGATACCTGGTTTCTGTGCTGATGAGAGATTTGCTTGAGAAGTAGACCAGCAACTGCTCGGGCCCTTCTTGTCGAATCAATGCTGAGCTGATGGCATGTGGAGTGACAACAAGATATAAGAACAGCTCTTCCCCTGCATTGGTTTGACAAGAAGGGGAACCGAAGAGAGATATTCTTTGAGATTGCCGAGGGCTACCCTGCACTGATCGGTCCACAGAAAATGCCGTCGGGTGTTCTTATTTAGTACTTCGTAGAATGGGCGGCATTTGTCTGAAGATCTGCTAATGAACCGATTGAGGGCGGCCGTCATTCCTACAAGCTTCTGTACTTCCTTTAGGGTTCTGGGTTCTTCTAAGTTCAAGATGGCCGAGATCTGAGAAGGGCCGGCCTCAATGCCTCGACATGTGATGAGATAGACCAAGAACTTTCCTGAGCTGACTCTGAATGCACACTTTGAAGCATTGAGCCAAAGCTTATGTTTCTTCAGGATGTCAAACACTTTACCATATCGTTGATGTAAGCTTCCATAATATCGCCGAGCTGAGAGTTAAACATTTTGGTGATCATCCTCTGATATGTCGCTCTGGCGTTCTTGAGGCCGAATGGCATGACTCGGTAGCAGAATAGTCCTCTGGGAGTGATGAATGTTGTTTTCTCCTAGTCCGGGCCGAACATCGCAATTTGATGATACCCACG
Organism: Monotropa hypopitys; assembly: GCA_002855965.1. Classification (NCBI taxonomy): domain Eukaryota; kingdom Viridiplantae; phylum Streptophyta; class Magnoliopsida; order Ericales; family Ericaceae; genus Monotropa; species Monotropa hypopitys. The sequence goes on along the minus strand of NMUG010006314.1, from coordinate 1,746 downwards.
GTAGGCATCCATGAAGCTCATTCTGGGATGTCCGGCCGTTGAGTCAACCAGCTGATCTATTCTGGGCATTGGAAAACTGTCTTTAGGACAAGCTTCGTTGAGGTTAGTATAGTCCACACAAACTCTCCACTTGCTAGTCTTCTTTTTTACCACCACCATGTTGGCCAACCAGGTGGGATAGTGAACTTCTCGGATCGTCTGCGCTTCGGTCAGACGATCGACTTCTTCTATAACAACGTCGGCATGAGCAACTGTCGATCGTCGGGCCTTCTGGACGATAGGTTGGCACTCCGAGCAGACATTGAGGTGGTGGCTGATGAAGTTAGGGTCCACGCTCGACATTTCATAGGATGCACAAACGAACACCTCCACATTATGCTTTAGAAGCTGATCATGGCCTCCTTGTCTGCTTCGGCCAGCTATGAGCCAATAAGAAAGAAGCGCTTCGGATCGTCGGTGCTAAGTGGCATGGTGACGAGGTCCTCAATGAAATTTACCGAGGCACTCGTACTGACGTCCTCCAGCACCGGATAATCTGAAAACTCCACCCAGTAGACTTGCTCAGGAATGGCCTTCCCTTTGACAGCAGCGATGTAGCACTGCTTCGCCGAGTTTTGGTCTCCCCTAAGCTCCTCCCCACCTTTGTTGCCGATAAACTTAATGACCTGATGGTATGTGAAAACAACTCCCTTGATGCTATAGACCCAGGTTCGGCCCAAGATAGCGTTGTAGGGTGACGAGGCGTCGACTACCACAAATTCCACCTCGGTGGTGACCGATCTGATGGTCACTGGGATGAAGATTTTGCCGAGTGGCCAGACAGATGCCGCATTGAATCCTACCAGTAGCATGTCGGTCGGCAGTAGGTCCTCTGCCTTGTACCCCATTTTCTTGAACATAGGATAATACATGACATCTGCCGAGCTGCCAAGGTCGATGAGGACCCTTCGGACCTGGCAGTCGGCAATCTGTAGAGTGACGACTAGGGTGTCGTCGTGAGGGTGTTGAATCCTCTCGGAATCTCTATTTGAAAAAGTTATAGAATACCTTGAGTCCGACTTTGGTTTCTTCGGCATAGGTTGGACGACAAGAATTTTCTTTGCCTCTATTCGTTGGAGCTCTGATCGAAACTGATCTTTCATTCGGTGATCCACCATCCCATGAATCACATTGATAATATGCAGGGCCGGCTTGGGATCCTCCTTCCGTACGGCAACAGCTATTTTCTCTGTATCAATATACTCCCCAAGGTGGCCAGTAGTGACCAACTCCTTAAGGAAATCTTTGTAGGCCCAACAGTTGGTTGTCAAGTGCCCTTTTTCTTTATGGTAGGAGCACCTGAATTTGTCATTGCCGCCTCTTTGGGCTCCCAACCGCTTCTCCGGTCATCTGAAGAACGACTCCTTTTCGATTTGTGAAGGAGCATAAATGTTGGCTGCCTGAAGACGATAGTGTGGGCCACAAATTCGTACGGCTTGTACGTCCGGGGCTCCCTTGACTGGATATTGTTGGTCTTCTTCCTTCTAACCACACTGTTGTTGTTGGAACCATGCCCGGAGCGTTGTTCGGATTTACTGCTCTCCTCCTTGGCTTCTTCTAGTTTGGCGTGCAGTTCAATCCTGGACATGAGCTCATTCATGGTGGCCGGAGGGAACATCATCAGATCCTTGAACTCTCAGTTGGAGTGGTCCAGACCGAGTTTTAATGATGTCACTGCGATTTTTTTATCGCAATCTTCAATCTCGG
>NMUG010006313.1:0-12653 GCA_002855965.1 Monotropa hypopitys | reverse complement strand
ACATTAAATCCCGAAAAGTCAAAGTACGCCATCCGGAAACGCGACCCCCGAAAACACGGGCGGAAGCGAAGAAGGGAGGCGGAAGAATTTTCCCGGCGCGACACACCCTGAAGAGTGGAGTAGGCGATTGGCCGAACCACTATAAAAATCCTTGTGTCACTCTCTTTGTCTCTCACCTCCTCTCTGTGTACTTTACTTGTCATCTATCTTTCTAACACGCATTTGCTTTCTCTGTTTAATATTTATTATAAAAGAGTATTTTCAAGGAAGAAATTAAAAAATATTTAAAAAGGGTATAAATATTGCAAACACCTATTCACCCCCCCTCTAGGTGGATTATCAGAATTAAATCATTAAGAACATTACTAGATTAATTCAAGATACAAATATCATTACATAAATTAATTACAAGATTAATTTTAACATTTAAGCATAGATATCATGAAATAAATTAATCAATTAGATTAATTTAAATATTTAATCAATCATGAACTTAATAACAAGATGAATTATTCATATAGAATAATTAACAATTAAATCATTACATAACATGATAATTCAAGAATAATCATTGATAAATTAAATTATGTGCATTTTAATAAATTGATTAAAATCATCATCAAAATATAAAGGGACAACAATATTTTCGTTTATTAATTTCAATACGATTGGGCAACGCCTCCTAATCGCCCAACTACACCCAAAACATGAATTCCATCAAAATTTCTTCAATTTGTTCAATTGTCGATTCAAACGTGTCGAGACACATATTAGACTTATTAATCGACCATTTCAATTAAAACCAATAATTTGCCCCAATTTGAATCAAGACTCGAAAGTTAGGGTTTTACATAAAATTGGGGGTTTTCGAAATCGAGGGTGAAATCGACAAATTAACGTCGTAGGGAGTTCAACAAGACCCTACTCAACACATACACGTGATCAATTGAAGGGTAAACATAACCCACAAGAGTTAATTCGAAAATACACACCCACGTGTGAAATTCTTGAAAATCTTAGAGGGAGAAAGAGAAAACCAAAGATAAAAACAAGAGGGATAGAGATCTCTACCTCAATCGAAGATCTGCAAAATCCTATGTGAGGGTTTGAGCTCCATTGGCGAAACCAAGACTGAAGCTGCATAGACGGAGAGCCGTAGATCGACATTTGTGAAGAGGGTTTTCTCCAAAACCATTTGGATTAAGAGATGGAGAAGAGAGAAGGGAGAGAAGAGGGAGAGAGAGATGGCTGCCGAGAAATAGAGAGACAGATGGCCCGAAAATATGCCTTAGGGTTTTCTCTCTCAGCCATATACACACTTACAAAAGCCAGGGAAAAGACCAAAATGCTCTTTCACTTAAGTTCCCAAGTCTGCCGAATCAGTGTATTTCGATATATGCCTAGTGCATATATCGAAATACACACACACATTGGGCTTCCCCAACTGTACTGCATATCGATATGCATAAGCCTTGCATATCGATATGCAATGCTCACAGATCATCTCCAATGGTATGTGCATTTTGATATACACCTGGTGCATATCGAAATACAAACCCCACTGCACAACTTCAAGAAGGATGCATTTCGATATGCAAGAGTGCATATCGAAATGCAAGGAAGTCTATATCGAAATGGTGAAATGCATATAGAAATTTGCATTAAGGAATTTCGGACAGAGGAGTTGTTATATTGAAATGCAAAAGGGACAATGTATATCGAAATGCATTGCATTTCGATATACAAGAGTAAGGGGAACCTGCTCATATCGAAATAAGAGGGAAAGAGAGAGTCTCATATCGAAATGAGACCTCAGCAGGGAATGTAACACCCTTGAAATTTGAAACCATATTTTTTTTGAAGGAATATAAATAAGGATATAAGAGCATATGCATTGAAAGCCTAAACCAAAATCATCACCATTTCCACAAAACATTTTAAATGATCCACACGTCATACATCACATGAGTTTAATAAATATTACAAGTTCGGGTGTTATCCTCACAAAACATGATTTACTTAAAAGAAAGTAAAGACAAGTCCATATATTGGACAAATGCTCCAATGCTCCTTCAAAAATTGCTTGAATCCACCAAGCTACGCCATCGGCTCTTTCCCTAAAAAGAAGAGGGTTAGGCCACGCCTAGTAGGAAATCCCAAACAAGTAATTCATATGATTGAATACACACAAGAGAGAAAGTGCATGCATAGAGGTAAAGCATAATATCGAAGTGCAATTATCAAGTGAGAGGTCAACATTTTCCCAAGATTTCTTATAATTGTACAAGTGTTCATCATATGCTTTTCTTTCCATTTCCAAAGTAACTTTATTACGATCATTGACGAGTTTTAAGGCTAATTCCATTTAGGACTCGTCAACCTCTAAACGTGTCAATTCCTCGTATTTCCCAACACGTCGGGAGGGGCCAGACAACTCCCCATTGCGCAATGTTGTGGGTGCTAACACAAGCCACCCAAGGTATACAACCCATATCAATAGCCACTCATCATAAATCAATGTCCTCCTATAGAGTCAAGGGCCAATGCCATAATACCATTTCCACAATTATTCATTTCGTGATTCATCTAATAACCAAGGGTCCAATTCTCACAATTTATATATATTCCCGCGTATCAAAGTGAACAATATTTCATGAATTGCATGAATTTAGGTCCCAATTGCATTTCCCCCAAATTTCCATACTTAGTCAAAAATCTAGGTTTTCAATAAAAGTAGGGCTTTTGATTCCAAACCATGGATTAGTGAAATTAAAGTCTCAAGGGACCCAAAGCCATGTCAATTGATTGCTTCCAACAAGATTAAGAGAACAAGTCAACATTAGACTCAACCCTACACAAACATCAAACTCCCTAACACAAAATCATGAGGATTTTGAGGTGTATAGCAAAGATATGAAAAGACAAGTTTAGAATCCCCTACCTTAGGAAGAAGATGCTTACAACCCTTAACTCGGAGCTCCACACAAGGCCACGAACTATGCTCACCACCACGAAGCTCTTGAAACCCTCTACAAGATTTGTGAAACACAAATCTTCCAAAACCCACTTGAGAATGGGTAATTGTTAGAGAGAAGATTGAGATTGAGAGAGATGAGGGTTTAGAGAGGTAGAGAGAGTGTAGACTGTATAATGATAGGTTTTTCGTGCTCCAAATGATATATAAAGACCCCTAGGAAATTCCCAAACTACCCTAAAAAACTCTGCAGAAATCAGCAATTCTGAACGCGTCGACCGGTCGAGACGATTTGGTCGACCGGTCGGGACCCAATTTCGAGCTTTCTGAATTCTCGCGACCGGTCGGGGCATTTTGGTGTACCAGTCGGGAAGAAGAAAATCAGAATTCTCACAACTCACTGGAAACTCGCGACCTGTCGTGGCATATTGGTGTACCGGCCGGGAAGAAGAAAAAGATGATTTTCTAAAATTTATTTTCCAGCACACTCTCGACAAGGTTTCGATGATTTCCCAACGATCAATGCGCATAAACTTCCTAATTACTATACGGATTATTATACGAAGATTTAAAATAAAATTATAAACGATATAAAATTTTTGGAGCGTGACAAACTCCTCCTCTTATAAGAATTTCGTCCTCGAAATTTACTAAAAACGAAAATGCGATATAAAAGAATCGAAACGTTTACCTTATTCGAAAAGCATAGGGTACTTCTCCATCATCTCATCACGTCTCTCCCAAGTCGCTTCCTCTAAACTGTGGTTCTTCCAAAGTACCTTCACTAATGCAATCATCTTTTCCCGCAAAACCTTCTCTTGCATGTCCAAAACACGTAACGGTTGTTCTTCATACGAAACGTCAGCTTCCAATGGCAAAGTAGACCAATCCAATATGTGAGAAGGATCCGGCTCATATTTCCTAAGCATAGAAATATAAAAAACATCGTGGATATTCGAAAGAGTATACGGTAACGCCAAACAGTAAACAACTTCCCCAACTTTCTCAATGACATCAAACGGACCAATGTAACGCGGTGCAAGCTTCCATTTCTTCCCAAAGCGAGATGTTCCTCGGCGCGGCGACACCTTTAAGAAAACATGATCACCCACTTCGAAAGACAAAGGAAGACGACGATTATCGGCATAACTTTTATAACGGCTTTGCGCTGCTAGCAATCTCTGACGAATCTTCTTCACTTGCTCGGTGACTAATTCACACTCTCCGGTCCCATCACTGCAGAATCTCCAATCTCGGTCCAACAAACTGGCGATCGACAAGGACGGCCATACAAAGCCTCGAACGGTGCCATACCAATACTAGATTGGTAACTATTGTTATACGCAAACTCGACTAACGGTAAACACTCCCACCAACTACTAAGGTAGTCCAGAACGCAAGCCCGTAGCATATCCTCCAAGATTTTAATAGTACGCTCCGATTGCCCATCGGTTTGCGGATGAAAAGCGGTGCTAAAATGCAAATGAGTACCATAAACTTTCTGCAAACTCCTCCAAAAACGAGATGTAAAGCGCGGATTGCGATCGGACACAATAGACAGCGGTGCTCCATGGAGACGGATAATCTCACGAATGTACAAACGGCTCAACGAATCCACTGACTGCGACAGACGAATCGGAAAAAAGTGAGCAGATTTGGTCAATCTGTCAACGACAACCCAAATGGCGTCTTTCCCATCCTGCGACCTCGGCAAACCCGAAACGAAATCCATGGTAACGTGATCCCATTTCCACTCTGGAATTGGCAACGACTGCAACAAACCTGTTGGACGTTGGTGCTCCGCCTTGTTGGCAAGTCAAGCATCTCATCACGAACATAGCAATATCATTTCTCATCCCCGGCCACCAAAACTGACGACGAACGGAATGATACATCTTGTCGCCACCCTGATGCACTGCTAAAGGCGAATGGTGAAATTCATGAAGAATTTCCTGTCGGCACGACGTCGGTACTAGAAGTCTCCCTTTGAAGGGAATACTTCCATCCTCGAATATGGCCCACCCAAGTGGAGCCTCACCATCCAAGCATCTAGAACGAGCTCTCAAAGTCTCTTCATTGGTCGCTTGCGCTTCAATCACACGTCGAGATAAATCTAAAAGAAAAGTCAAGTCGCACAAAGTAGCACCTCCCCCTATGTCTTTGACATGCAAAACGAAATCACTCAAACCCGAAATGCTCTTCTAATCATGAATAGCCAAATGAGCTAGGTGACAAGACCTATGGCTCAAAGCGTCTGCAACCACGTTTGCTTTACCCGGATGATACTGGAGCTCGAAATCGTAATCTTCAAGGTGCTCCATCCATCGACGTTGCCTCAAATTGAGCTTTTTCTGCGTAAACAAGTACTTGAGACTTTTGTGGTCCGAAAATACCTCGAACTTTTCGCCGTACAAGTAGTTCCACCAACTCTTCAAAGCAAAGATAATAGCGACAAGCTCCAAATCGTGCATTGGGTAATTTTTTTCGTGCATCTTTAGCTGCCTAGAACCATACGCGACTACCTTTCCACCTTGTATGAGAACACAATCCAATCCTTCTCGAGATGCATCACAATAAACGGAATAACCCACTCCTCTCTCCAGCACAATCAAAATAGGTGATGAAGTCAAACGGCCCTTCAACTCCTAAAAAGCGGCCTCACAAGCGTCATCCCAAACAAAACGAATATCTTTTCACGTCAAACGAGTCATAGGAGCGGCAATATGAGAAAATTCGAAAACGAATCGACGGTAGTAGCCGACAAGACCCAAGAAACTACGAACTTCAAACACATTCATCGGCCTCGGCCAAGTAACAATAGCCTCAATCTTCGCTGGATCCACTAAAACTCCCTCTTGGGACACGACATGACCCAAAAATTTGACTTCCGACAACCAAAACTCGCATTTACTCAGCTTGGCGTACAACTGGTTCTCCCTCAAAAGCTCAAGAACAATACGGAGATGCTCGCCATGCTCCTCGGAAGTAGCAAAATAAATCAAGATATCGTCAACGAATACCACAATGAACTGATCTAGGTAAGGACGGAAGATGCGGTTCAACAAATCCATGAACTTTGCTGACGCATTGGTTAGCCCAAATGGCATAACCACGAATTCGAAGTGACCATAGCGTTACGGAAAGCGGTCTTAGGAATATCATCCTTACGAATACAAAGCTGATGGTAGCCCGACCTTAAGTCGATTTTAGAAAAGCAAGTCGACCCTTGCAACTGATCAAAGAGATCATCTATCTTCGGCATAGGATAACAGTTCTTGATGGTGATGCGGTTTAACTTCCTATAGTCGATATACAAACGAAGAGTTCCATCTTTCTTTTTCGCGAATAAAGCAGGCGCTCCCCAAGGAGAAGAACTCGGACGAATGAAGCCTAACTCAAACAACTCCTCTATCTGGGACTTCAACTCCCTCAACTCGGCTGGTGCAAATCTATACGAAGGAATGGAGATAGGTGCGGATCCAGGATGAAGGTCAATAGAGATCTCGAAATCCCGAACAGAAAGTAAGCCCAGTAACTCTTCAGGAAAGACATCTGGAAAGTCACTAACCACCAACGACAACTCAACACGACCCAATACGTCGTCGTCTAGCGCTAAGCTAGCAAGCAAACAATGAATCGATGAAGACTCCCTCGGATCAAGGAAAGATGAAACAATAGACTCTCGATGATCCCCCATGAAGTAGAAATATTCTCCGTCGACATCACGAATAAGAACTCGGCGACGATAGCAGTCTATAGTGGCATTGATGAGAAGACAACCAATCCATGCCCAAAATAAGACCGAAACCCGCCATATCAAAAACAATAAAGTCGAACGTGAATCGTCGGTCTGCAATAGTCATCTCACATTGACGGCAAATGTAGCTCAACGGAATGCGACCTCCTACCGGTGACTCAACTACAAGAGAAGGATCGAACACCTCCAACTCTAGACCCAAAGCTGATGCAAAGGTGAAAGCAAAAAAGGAATGCGACGCGCCTGAATCGATAAGAACAGATGCCCAAGAATGGTAAATAAGAATCATACCGCGCACAACCGAAGTCTCTGGCACCTCTGTAACAACTAGCTGCTCCACTGCCGAAACTGCATAGACTCTGCCCTGCGTCATCTGCGTCTGACCTGCCCCACTGCGCTGACCAGAAGACTGCCCTGGCCCAGACAGGCCTCCCCTCATAAACCTGGACCCCTGACGGGAAGGTGCAGGAGCTCGCTGGAACTGCTGCTGCTGCTGCAGCTATGGCTGTTGCTGAGTCTGGCGGTGCTGCTGAACCGAACCCGCCTCACTGCGCTCATTCCATTTCGTAGGACATGCCCTGGAAATGTGACCAAGCTGGCCACAATCATAAAAATCTAGCAGAGGACATTTGGCATGAACATGACCCGGCTGATTACACCTGTGACACACCATCTCTGGTCGAAAAAACACACCATGACGATTTCCCTGCGACTGCGATCTCTGACCCTGTTGAAAGCGAGAAGGCTCACGTGACCTCTTCTTCCCAAAACTGCTCGAGGAATTGCTCGACCCCGAATATTGACTTCTAAGCTCCCAAACTTTCACTTCTTTGACCGGCTCCATCTTTGACTCAATCAACCTGGCGCACTCTACCAAGTCTGTATAAATCCGGATACGATGACCCACAACAAGGCGTTGAATATTAGGATGTAGGCCCTTCTCAAACCGCTTACATTTCATCTCCTCAGTGTTTACCCAATCATGGGCAAACCTCGCCAATGACTGAAATTTGGTAGCATACTGATTTACAGACATCGAACCCTGTGCTAACTTCTCGAACTATTCACTCAACTTATCCCAAAAAAACTCCAGAAAGTACTGACTCTCAAAAGAAGACTCGAAGTCGGCCCAAGACATACCAACAATAGGATCAACAACGACTTGAGGGTTAGCGACCCCAAGCACTCGCAAAGCATCACGCCTTCCATCCACCAAGGTAGGCCACCATTCAGTGGCCTCGCCAATGAGCTGAAAGGAAGCAAGAGAAATTCTAATCTTGTGGTCGCCAATCTCCAACATCTCGAAAATCTTATTCACCTTTGTTAGCCAATAATTTGGTTCGATAGGATCCAGTTCGCCATTGAACTTTAGAGGGTCCATGCGACAAAACTCACGAAGTGCATCAAAAACACGGTTACCAGCTTGATCTCTAGCTGCTGCAACACCTCTACTAGCCTCTACCACTGCTGTAGCAATCTCACGAATAAACTGCCCAGCGTTGGCCAGTCCTCCGGGAATGGCCCTTTCAGCCTGAACCACGTCGGGAAACTCCCTCGGCTGCCCATTCACTTCCTCACTGCTCGCGTCAGGAATTTCAACTCCGCGGCATCCACGACCCCTATTTCCTACGCGACGTCCGGCCATTTTATACGAGACAAGAAGAATAACAATCATCAAAGAAAGGAATCGAACAACCATCTCAATGAACAAGGAGAGTACTAGATACAACGCAGAAGTAATGATAAATCCAACAAGGACTTCGACGTAAGAGTACTCAACCTACACTTACTTGGAATTTAAGAAGTAATGACACTTTTTTATACCCCACACACACATTATAAAATTTTCAAACAACTCATGGGTTCGACACTTCATATTTATGCTTTAACTTCATGCCATGCACACACAAGCAATCATATACAAATGCATATTTTAACCCAAGCCCGATGCACCCATGTAGGACTATTTATCCCCTTCCAATGTCCTAAGTTTTCGCAACCATTTTGCTCTGATACCAACTGTAACACCCTTGAAATTTGAAACCATGTTTTTTTTGAAGGAATATAAATAAGGATATAAGAGCATATGCATTGAAAGCCTAAACTGTGGTAGCCGATTTCTGCCGAACGGGTCCTTCGGTCGCTAGTCCTCCAGATATGGTTGTCGGTTGCTGGCCGGTGGCTCGACTGGTCCCTACAAGTAAATATGGATCCCCCTACTTGGCTTCTGCAAAATAGTGGTTAGTGCCCGTCGGTCGGTTTTGACCAATGGGGCCTTTGATGCTTAAGTTAGTATCTTTTTGTGGAGAAGGTAAAGCAAATAGGAGGAGGCTGGACGGTAGCGGTCGGGGATCAAAATCTGGATCCCGTGAACAGTACCCCATAGGGGGTATTTATAAGGGGACGTTGGCTTGGGGCTCAAGAATATTGAGTGGGCCGCACGTCGAGGGCCCTTTAGTGGGCCTGGACGGTTGATGGACTGGGTTAGGTCGTACGGATGGAGCATCTGGGTGGATACTCCACGACAGTAACAGGAGGATGACCCTCCGGGTAATCCGGCTCGTTCGGGAGCGGGTCGTAAGGTAGCAAAGGGAATCGCCGAAGGGTAGCTGTCCGGACGTTGACGGTCGGCTACAGTGCAGGCCCTCCGGTTCGGACAGCCTTTGTGGCCGACGCCTTTATGATTAGTTTTATAATTGGCTATTTCCCTAAGGCATAGGTCCGGTCACCACAATAGCCCCTCAATCTTTTCCAAATCTTTGGAAAAGATTGAAATTGGTATACCGGACGCCATACTTTGGGAGAATAGTTATCGTTAATTTTCTTCGGCGTCATTTATGATGTCACCTGACAGGCGTCAGGACAGTGATTAGACACGAATGTCAGGGGTCGCCACGTGTCAAGCCCCGATTTGCCGGTTAGATGGACCGCCTCGGCATGTGTGCAAGAATAATTAATGTTAACAGCTGTGTTTCGTACCTGAGGCATCCTATAAATAGACTTGCAGAGTATGACCTTTAGCACTTAATTTGCATATAGGGAGCCTCCGGAGAGCTACATATCCTTCGGCAACAGCGGTTCTTTGCTCGTTATGGACCAGGTAATTGACTTGACTTCTGTTTCGTCGCATTCTGAGTTGGAGCCTTTGTTTCAGCCGACTCCCATAGAGCTTACACCCCGAGGTTAGCTCAAAGATGTCATCACCTGCCGGAGACATTACTCCCGGAGCATCATCCTCTAGACAACCTCCGGTCAGTGGACGAGCTAACATTGTTTGGCACTTCTCAGACGAGAATGAACCCACATATGTGGCTTTGAGAGGCCGGTCGGGCAGAGCATTAGAGGGGTCGAGAAGAGGAGCCATGCCCGTATCTTCGCTACTTTCGGGGAGGAGCCCTGCCCGTATCTTCTCGACTCCCCATTGCGCAATGACGTAGGTGTTAACACAAGCCACCCAAGGTATACAACCCATATCAATAGCCACTCATCATAAATCAATGTCCTCCTATAGAGTCAAGGGCCAATGCCACAATACCATTTCTACAATTATTCGTTTCGTGATTCATCCAATAACCAAGGGTCCAATTCTCACAATTTATATATATTCTCGCGTATCAAAGTGAACAACATTTCATGAATTGCATGAATTTAGGTCCCAATTGCATTTTCCCCAAATTTGTATACTTAGTCAAAAATCTAGGTTTTCAATAAAATTAGGGCTTTTGATTCCAAACCATGGATTAGTGAAATTAAAGTCTCAAGGGACCCAAAGCCATGTCAATTGATTGCTTCCAACAAGATTAAGACAACAAGTCAACATTAGACTCAACCCTACACAAACATCAAACTCCGTAACACAAAATCATGAGGATTTTGAGGTGTATAGCAAAGATATGAAAAGACAAGTTTAGAATCCCCTACCTTAGGAAGAAGATGCTTACAACCCTTAACTCGGATCTCTACACAAGGCCACGAACTATGCTCACCACTACAAAGCTCTTGAAGCCCTCTACAAGATTTGTGAAACACAAATCTTCCAAAACCCATTTGAGAATGGGTAATTTTTAGAGAGAAGATTGAGATTGAGATTGAGAGAGATGAGGGTTTAGGGAGGTAGAGAGAGAATGTAGTCTGTATAATGATAGGTTTTTCGTGCTCCAAATGATATATAAAGACCCCTATAAAATTCCCAAACTACCCTAAAAAAATCTGCAGAAAATCAGCAATTCTGAACGCGTCGACCGGTCGGGACGATTTGGTCGACCGGTCGGGACCCAATTTCGAGCTCTCTGAATTCTCGCGACCGGTCGGGGCATTTTGGTGTACCTGTCGGGAAGAAGAAAATTAGAATTCTCACAACTCACTGGAAACTCGCAACCGGTCGGGGCATATTGGTGTACCGGTCGAGAAGAAGAAAAAGATGATTTTCTAAAATTTATTTTCCAGCACACTCTCGACAAGGTTTCGACGATTTCCCAATGATCAACGCACGTAAACTTCCTAATTACTATACGGATTATTATACGAAGATTTAAAATAAAATTATAAACGATATAAAATTTTTGGAGTGTGACAGGGAAGGCCTTATACCGAAATGATATCAAGGCAAGGACCATCATGGGACTCAGTATATCGAAATAAAGGGGAACAAGGGGGAAACCCCTTATCGAAATGCCACACTAAAGAGGATCAATATGGACTCCTCTATATCGAAATACACTCCAAGAGATGGACTCCCACATTCCGATATAGTGTTCCAACGTAGAACTCGAAACCATATCTTACTCAAATGAGATTATGTGATTGCCAAACAATGTGGCAATCACCCAAACATTGAGAAACACTCTCGAATACAATCCCAGACCTCCTAGACATCTTCAATCATAAACTGTGGGTCCCGGGATGGCCCAATCATCCAAATCTCTGATTATAATAAAAAGGAATTCCACGAATACCTCAAATTCCCACATAGAGCATACCCAACTCCTCGTGATCCCAAAACGCTTCTCGAGGAGGCTTGGGAATATAAAGGAATAAATTTGGGACTTGATCTTGAACGACCAATAGGAATATCAATGTAAGGGAATTGATATTGATTGGTTCTAAGTGAGACTTGAAAGGAGATTTAAATAATTAAATATTCCCAAGAATAAATTTGAAGTAACGGGAAATTATATTTAAATTTCTAGACCGTTACACCTCAAGTGGTAAATTAAAGTGAAGTAGCCCAAAGCGTAGGGCTAAGGTACGCGTAGCAAAATACTCGGAAAGTCCGAGGTTGAATCCACAAGGAGGTGACGTTCCAATGTAAATAAGAGCAATTCTTTTTGGGATTTCTGGATTAATGGCGGTAGGTGGCCAACCTATGATTTGTGAGGTTGATTTATAAGATATCCTAATGAGCAAAGATTAATTTATCTATGAATAAAAGCGAGTGGTCATAGGATCGACTTACCATGGCTTAAGGAATTGCATGTCTCTGGAAAATCTAGATACAACATTTGAAATCGGTAAATAAGACTCAAGGAATATCCCAATTCCTCTCGCATGCACACTATACCTAGCCCATAGAAGGACATCGCTCAAAGATTTAGTCGTGACACAAAATATGTCTACAACCAAACAATGAGATAACACTTTACTATCTAGACCAAAAGTAGGAGAAGGAATCGGAATACCGTCAAGATCTTACCCACAATATAGAAGACAAGACAACCCTTAAGCCATGGACCATTTAGCCCATGACCATCGCAAGGTTACTACTCACATATAGTCATATGTAAAGAAAGAGAGATGGAGAGATTTGCATTAGCTAAGTAAAGTACTGAAGTAAAGAATATCAAACAAAGTGCTTACTTGAATTCCTTAGCCAAGATCACCGAATATCAAAGTGCAAAGAAGAAATCTTCAAAAGACTTACAA
>NMUG010006312.1:0-12652 GCA_002855965.1 Monotropa hypopitys | reverse complement strand
AAGTTTCGATTTGATTTTGGTTTTTGTTAAAGAAAAACCGGTTCTAACCGAACCAAATCAAAAAATATATAATTGTTCGAACATCTTAAGAATTCTCATCTAAAAAATTATAAACTTTAATAACTTATTTTTCAATAATATATTTTCTATAGTTTACAATTTTTTTTAAATTTTTCTATATTTTGTCAATTTTGTAATTCCATTTTAGTACAGTTAGTGGCATATTTCACATAAATATGTGGTATTGAAAGATGTTAGATTTGTTGTTGTCCATATTTATTTTCCTTTTGTAAGCCAAGTTAACTCGTTTTGGAACTAGTTAAGTCGCTTTGGAACCACAATCCCATTGGCAGACTAAATGCCATTGACATGACGAAGTTTTATTGTCAATTGAACATGAGGAAGTTAAGAGTAACAAGAATTGGACTTGTATGAAGATCAAATTTTGATTGAGTTAATGTTGAAAAATATAGGCTCTGTTTGGTAAAGTTTTCAGTTTTTAGTTTTCAAAAAATTGAATTTGTTTTTATTTTTGTAGATGAAAACAAAAATAATAAAATATGTTTGGTATCAGTTAGTGAAGTGACAGTGACAGTGGAATTGTAGTTGTGGAGATGGTGATAATTGTGCTAGAGTGGTGGTGGTGGTGACGGCTTGTGAACGTGATGGCACCTCACTTTCACATCTTGTCATGCAAGCAGGATGTGCACAATGATGTGCACAAGGATGTATGACTAGCATTTTTCTTATTCCTTTGTTAACTGTTGGCTATAAGAGGTCATTTTTTTTTGAAGACAACACATCTATTTAAAACAATTGTTTTTCTGTTGGTACCATAATTAGTTTTGTCAAAGTTTTTAATTTGTTACCGTGTCAAAAAAATAAAATAAAAATACAAAACTATTGCACTAGTTTGGCACAATTTTAAGTTCAGGTCAGTAAACTAAATTTATTTCATTTTTTGATACATATTATATTTGAATTGGATGATGTGAAAGTAAGGTGCCAGATTTTAAATAAAAATTGACATTTCTTGTAATAAGACAACTTTTAAAATTGTGCGGTGATAAAAAAATACGAATTGGTACCTCTGTCGTTAAACGTCTTCTAAACGGATCTTCTGGTTCAACCGATCACCCTCTGGTCCACTTGCACTCCTTCCTGTCTATGCGTTCACAAAAAATAGTACATTCGTTAGTGGCCAACAGACTCTTCGATTACTGAGTCAGTTCTTTATTGAAGAAATTTGTCTAAAAGCATAAAGTGAGATTTTAAGAGCAAAAATAACATGTACCTCTTCTAGAATGTTAAACTTGACTTATATACTCATCTTCTGGATTACTAGCTTTTCGTCAGTAATTGAGAGCTGCATGAGATTTCTCGTCCTTTTTCTTTTATTTTGCTGTAGTCTGACAGATGTCTAGCCAGATTTCTCGACAGAAGGGAATGTTGGCGCGTCTTTTACTGTTCTTGGAACTCTGAATATTCTTTCGGTAATGGTAGCCTGACACATGTGTCATCCACCATCTACCGTCTGATCGACACTTGTATGCGTTGTCAGCCACCTTTTTTGTACTGTATAATTGGGCGCCGCACTTGTGGATGTCGACCGTACATGGCCAACATAATCTGCAGTGTGCACGTGTCCAGCTGTATCACTCATGATTCGACACGCGTCGCACTAGCTAACTAGTCTCCACGTCGCACGAATGTTAGCCGCGCAAGGCCAACCTGATCCGCATAGTGGAGGAACTGGATAGAACGTGTGCTTAGCTATATCTGTCATGCTTCGGCACATGCGTTCTTCAACGGTTGACTACCTGACTACCAGGATGTTAGCCACACAGAGTTAACATAATTCGTAGTACAGACAGCCATTGGACACATGACTGACAATATTAATCGAGATCTAGCAACTACCATCTTAGATAACTGGCACTCGCACTGACTAGATGTCACGCCGCACAGAGCTGACCTAATATGCAGTACGCGATTGCCGATGACATGACTTTATGTATCGACAAGTAGGGTGACGGATGCCGTGCTGCCAGCTAATGTCTGGGTAAATACAAATTTACCCTTTACACGTGACAAATCTGAATTTATCCTACCACAAAAATTAAGTCTTAGGTAATCTTACTAAGTTATTACATTTTAATTATAGCCTAAAATGATTAATGTAGGTCATAAGGGTATTTATGGTATGTTGATACCATATTTTGTTTCTCACTCATGAAGAAGTTTCAATGCAACGGCTTGAAGTTATGTCAAGTGCCAAAATTTTAAGAACGACATTTCAACATCAACACATGTAGCCAAAATTAATATCCTCACATTGATCCTCTGTTGAAGTAGAAAGATTAACAGTAACCGAGATCATTTATAGGGTCAGAGAGATTTTGAGAGTTTTTATTTTTTGATAACTCGGGTGTCCGAACCAGTTTACGTGCATCACGACTAATCCTGAGAGAATTAATTTCAACACCAGCTAATAGGGACCCCGCTTAAAGCTAGAGCTTCGTTTTGTGTGACTGACGCAAAGAAGAGAATATTTCCAAGGGGTTTCGATCCTGAAAAAAGTTTTCATTGTCATTTACTCTTTTTATCATTTCACCGTAATTTATGTTTATCCTTAGACAGGTCTAAAGAAAATCAAAAAAGATTTTTATTATTGTTATTATATTAAAACTTAAATATTTTTAAAAATCATTTTAATTTTCTTTCATTTTAAAGTCCAAAGAAATGATTTTTAAAAAGTCCATTTTTTTAATTCATATGTTTAAATTAAGCCTAATATTTTTAAACCTAAACCCAAAATATTTTTTTCCATAAAATCTTACCATTTTAAAATCCAAATTAGTGCATAGCCCAAAAACCATTTTCAAACAAATAGGATTAGTCCAAATAAAGTTTATAAAGCCCAAAATAAAGGAAAATAGCCCAATAGGTTCAATTTGGCATGAGGTCCACTAGGATTTCTTCCCCCAAAAGCGTCCAGAACCTTCTAGAAGATTCTAGCACCCGAACACAACTTTGGAGATCGAGTCGTGAACTCAAGGAGGAGGGGGGATCTCAACCTTGCAGCCGACGGCCGTAAGGTTGAGCCATAAGCTCTGATTTCTCAGTCACGAAGGGAGTTTGCATCCACAACGACCAACTTTACGATCACAAGGTTGACGCGTGCCTAGAAATCTTGTGTTTGGAAACCTTTCCATGATTTGGGGATCCAACTTTTCAGAATTTGTGGCCAATTTTTCTTTTCAAAGTTGCCCCTAAAAGTATATTTTCATCCTATAAATACTGGGCACTCCTAAGCTTATTTCTTCACCCCTCACCACATTCACTTACTACAACACCTACACTCTCTCAGTACACCTAACATCTCTCTCTAGAATATTTTCAAGCCCCGAAGTTACCCCGAAACTCTTATAAAATATTCCCGTGAGTCCCAAAACTTCAAAATCGAGCGAGTTTCCATATACACTAAAGCCTAGATATAATTTGAATATAAGTATTGAGTGGTTGTCCTTACGTTCAAAAATACTATTTCAGATTATATCTTAGTCTACCTTATTTGTGTTTACGATTGTATACTGTGGTATGCGAGATACATAAATTAGACATCCAATTGAAATAAGCTCGGATCTCCTAACGTAAACATGCAAGCCCTCACTTTTATGCATTAAAGTTTGTTACTCAAAATCCGGCAACGCGAGATGCGAAAGATGGGCTAACCATCTGAAACAAGCTCAGACTGCTGGATGTAAGCCTATGATTTTTTCCGTTAAATTTAACAAGTTGAACCCCACCGAAGCACGAGACACAGAGGGTGAGTTCCCTAACAGTAAACAAGCTTGTACCTCGGGATATAGACCTGTAAATTTTGATCGGTCACTAATATATATATCAAAAGAGATGGTCCTCTATGATTAGCCTACTTTTCATATTATTGATGAAATGCATATCATACATATTGCATTCGCAATTTAATTTTCGCATTACTCATTTAAATTCTCGCACTCTCTCTTTTATATTATTTTTAACAAACCAAGGGTAATTAAATAAATGGTCAATATTGAGAAAGTAGTACCAAACACATTACCCACTCGTAATCGTAAATTCCCAAACTTGAATCTCTCATAATTAAATCAAAATGAATAATCATACAAAATTGTTTCACATTCCACAAAACTGTTCTCCAAAAGAACTGTGATTTTTGGTGACCTAACACACTCGATCAAGGTTAGTGTGACGACTTTCTCATGTCTCAGTTGTTCGTAACACACAAATTTCAACACTGTTACATCTAATTCCCAAACACAAGAGATGTCTTCTCCCTAGGGAAAAAATTTGGGCGCGATGGATGGCGACTCCATTAGATAAATTAGAGGATTTTAGCTACACCATTTCTTTTAATCATATTTGCTTTACATTTTAATAATGTAATTGCTTTGGAGGGAAATAAAATTGCCAAAAAAACATAGTGTCCAATGGCCAAAAGTAATGCACCGAAAGACCAATCTAACCTATTTTCTTTTGCGGGGTTTTCTTTTTGCATCATATATAAAACATCTGAAAGGGTTTCCTCTTGAATTTTCAAAAAACAAAATACATATTTTCATACATCATTTTGCACTCCCATCCAAGTAGATGTCATTACCGTCCAAATGAAAAACCCAAATCTCTTCTCAATTTCCATTTTTTTTACAAATTTAGCCCCTAGTTGAGTCAAAGTAAATGGAAATTATCCAGACTGCCACTTGGCAAGATGACAATTTATGCCGAAATAATTACCACTCAAATCACCAACCTAATAAGGTTTCATTTATAGAATTGGAGATTTGAAGATTTAAGAACTGTAAGATTAACCTTACGAGCCATCATTCCACACTACATATCCAAAATAAATCAAATCTTTAACTTGTTATATTTCTATAAATAATTCCCTAAAAATTGTCAAAAGAGTGTTTCGAGATACTAAAGA
Organism: Monotropa hypopitys; assembly: GCA_002855965.1. Classification (NCBI taxonomy): domain Eukaryota; kingdom Viridiplantae; phylum Streptophyta; class Magnoliopsida; order Ericales; family Ericaceae; genus Monotropa; species Monotropa hypopitys. Next base: position 7,668 of record NMUG010006312.1, on the reverse strand, counting down.
ATGAACGGTGCTTAAGTGGACCAATGTTCATCCATTATTCCTCGACTTTGATGAAATTTATTTGGTTATGTAACATGTTAAAATAGATGCATTTTATTATTTTATATAGCCATCATACATCATATAAAAGCACGAAAAGTGTCAAGCCAAGACCATTACTAGGGGCATTTGTTGACACCGGATTTTATCACACCTTTACACAAAGTATCTAAATTCGGCCAAAATGCACAAGCAACAGCTCATCGGCCCAAAGCCCGACAAAATATTAGATTCTGACAAAGTTACATCAACATCCAACCAAATGGACAAAGCCATTACCATCAACAGTTGGCCGAAGCCAACCTCCTCACAACAATCTCCCTATCAAAACAAGAAGAAAGATATCAATCAGAATCAAAATAGCCATCAATGACATTTTCATCCAAAATGTCAAATCAAGGTACCATAGTGCCACACCAACAAAAATATATTTGGCCCAAGCCAACACGCCCACAATCATCCTGACAGTGAGAGAAGAAGCATGAAGCTATATGGGACCAAATCAGAGATCGATGGTATTTTCGTCATTCACATAGCCGAGTCCCGGGACAATATTTTAGTGAAACACATTTGGTCGAATCCAAGAACATTATGATAATCCTCAGTACAAAACGAGAAGAACAATAAGCAAGCTCAAATCTGACTCAAGGGGCATTTTCGTCTATTTTCGAGACCAAATGAGGGCTTTGGGACACTATTTTGTTATATATGCATTTGTTTGAAACCAAGCATACCAAAACGATCCTCACATCGAAACAAGAATAATGATAGTACTCATAGTCAATTCTGGCACTGAAAACATTTCCTGTTAGTGTAGAAATCATTCGGAATCGAATGGAGCTGCATAGAGTGATAAAATCTATACAGATTTACATATGGCCCACCATTAGTATTGTCCCGACCTTGAAGCCTTCTAATGGAGGACAATTCCAAAAGCCGTTTGACTCACCAAAGCACAAACATGCCTTAGTGCTGAACTACCATGTCATCAATTGGAACGCAATTATAAAAGCGTTCCGTGAAGTGGACGCAGTTATAACCGCATCTAGGGTGTCTGCCAACTTATAAATTGATACTCCCTCTCCATTATTTCACACACCTTGAGCTCGAAGCTCGTACCTCTCTCTAGAGATCCCAATCGGGAGACTTTACTCTCTCTAACCATTGGGCTAAAAAACTAGGTCCGGACCCCTATCCAGATAAGCTCCGAACCCCTAGAAAACCCCTTAAAACCACTATTCACGACCCACTTTCAAAACCCAACACAACAAACTACAACTATATGCGAAAGCTCTATTATATCCTGATATAAGTATTGAAAGGCTGAAATACTACCCAAAAATCCTATCCCGTTTATAGTTTGACCTAGCCTATACATACAAAACTGTTGTAATCGACAGGTATAGCCACCGTCATAATTTTAATCTCATTTCAATACAATTACAATTCAATTTTCATTGTTTATTTACTGCAATGTAGTTATATAATAATTTTGGACCTCGTTTTTTTTCAAATTATGGAGTATGCTACGTGTTGCCGTTATAAACGAATCTTTCACGTTAGAAATGATGTTCCATAAGCCTTGGTTTGCCCATCATGTCATCATAACAAATTATTCTAAATGATTAACGACATTATCGAAAGTAAAGTATGTTTTGTGTTTCCCAATTTTGGATGGATCTCTCATATCAGAAATACTATTCGATATACATTGGATCATTCTGAATAACATTGCATCATTTTTGCATTATTTACTTCTTATCAAACCAAGGATAATTAACATTTAAAGGGTCTTCAAATCCATATTTTTGATGCGCAAATCAAACAGAGTTACTACATAAATCATCCTTAATCGGATGATGACTTTTCAAATGAAACCCATTCGCAATGAACATTGAATTCCGAGTGACCTAACACACCCTTATCAAAGTTAGGTATAGACTCTACAGTCTTACAAAATGGTCTCAGTTGTGCTCAAATAACATAATCATTGCATTTAAGTCAAGAGGTTGTTCTCTATAGAAAAAATCCGGGCACAACAGCTGACGACTCCGCTACGAATTAGCGAATTTCTGCTACAATTTGTTTTAAAAAATTGGCCATTTACTTCAAAAATATCCATGGTTTGCATTATTATTAACCTGCTTCTCTATAAAAAAATAAAAAATCACAGTGTCCAAAGGCCAAAAGTGCCAAAATGCCAATCTAACAGATGTTTTGCAGGATTTATTGCATTATACATATTATTTCAAAATAAAAGGGTTGCCTCTCTAATTTCAAATATATATATATTTTTAAATAAATATTTTTATCATATATCACTACATCTGTCCAAGATGTATGTGATTACCACTTGACAGGAAACCAATTCTACCATCAATTTTCACACTTTTTTACACTTTAGCTCTGGTTGTGTCAAAGTAGACAGAGATCATCCGATTGCCACTTGGCATGATGGTGGTCTACGACAAAAAGTGCAACGACTCATATCACCAACCAAAGAAAGTTTCCTTTACGAAACCGAAAGTTTTAAGATCTGAGAACCCTAAGCGTAACCATATCATCCATCATGCACTAATACATAAACAAAGATCAATTCTTTGACATGATTATTATTCAACTTCAATCTCTTAAAAGATGTCAAAACAATATTGATTTGCACTATTGAAGAATGAATGGTATTTAAGAGGCTCTTGTAGTACCTGTTCCCTTATTTTTATTTAAAGTAATTTCTTTAAATTATTTTCTATGTGATTTTGGAAAACATATATAATGGCATGAGAGAATACAATGAGATAGGGTCATGTGAAATAATTTTTCATATGGAACCCTAATTAAATAATATAGTATGTTGAGTGAGTAATTTTAGAGTTTAATTACTTGCGAAAATCTTAAAGTCGATATTTGAACTTGAGGAAGGTCGTGGAATAGTATTAGAGTGTCATTTGGATGTTTAAGAGTGTTAGGGAAGTGAAAGAAGTTGTTTCGGTCAAGTTCGGATGTGATGAGAATTCATGGTATGAAGTGAGTGTGTTAGAAACCTATTTCGGCAATGTATCGATTTCCTTGTGGGCACATTATGACCCAGTACTATACTAAAACTAAAAATATATTCTTAATGGAAGTTGTAGAGGATGAAATTGTGGAAATAACGTAATTTGAATGGACTTAATCCGAGTTCAGACGAAGAAGTTATGGTCAAAATACTAAGCCGAGGATGATCAGATCATTTTGGCCAACCTTCTAATCGCTCGTCCGGAAGATAATGAGTCCCCGTCCGGACGAGGAACACTGTGTATGCGGGAAAAATAAGGATATTTTGGTATTTTCACTCTCTATTCGTTCCTAAATACCCTAAGTCGTGTATTAGGGTTAGAAAACTTCATTTTGCCTCCATTATACTCATTGGAGCCTAGAGAGAGAGAGGGAGAGGGAACAAGAGGGAGATTTGACGATCTCTTGGTGATACGAAGTCTCGGGAACAATCCGAGCCCAGATTTGGAATCCTCGGAGCGAGGATATCATCGTACATGGTACATTTTCTTTCGATTTCATATTTTTAATGTTGGAGATTCTTAGATCTTGTGGTTGAAGGGTCTTGTATGTTGGGTTTGTAGTTATGATTGCGTAGTGGACCTCGATGTGAGTCTAGAATGGTGCGTAGTTGATAGATTGATGATAAATCGAATTTGGGATCTAGAAGTTGATGTATCTTATGGATGGACTATGATTTGGGATGTATGTGTTTAGTTCTGGTGACGGATTTACACTTGTGGTTGTCGTGTTTTGTTCATATATTAAGGTTATCAAGTCAGATGATAGCATGAAATTGGAATTGATGTCGATGGGTGTTTGTTGTGTAAATTGTGGTGTAAAGTGTTTATGGATGTGCATAGATATTGCTTGGGCAAGTGAGTGTGTAGCGATGTCGTAGGACTCGTCAATCTTGGTGTTCAGAGACACTTGAGTATGGTGTGGTGTGTTGGGCCATAGGGTGGAGTAAGGACCTTAATTAGTTATATATCTTGTCTGCGTCGTTTTGGTACCATTAGTGATTGTGTGACTGGTACAGGTATTTGGAGCGAGGCGTCCAATATTGCGAGGTGATTGCATCGACGCCATACCTTCGGTAATCTGGTGAGTCTGATAGATATGACCCTTGATGTTATACATATACGAATTTAATTGTAATTTCCTTTCAATGTGTATAAATGTGGGAAATCGATTAAAGAAAGAATTGGATAGAAATCCCTGATGCATGGATTGTATGTGTGTGAGTACTGTGATGAGCATATCTAATGAATTGAATACAGAAATTGGTGGACAAACTTATAATGGAAGTTAAAGAGATACGAACACGTTGATAACATGATTCCCTATGATTGATAATGAAATCTATACTTCTATCCACATTACTTAAGGTAGAAATGTATAAAATGCATGCTCTGTGAAAGTAAAAGAAAGAAAGATTTGTAGTGGATATTGGGAAGAAACCCCTTTACATGTTGAAGTTGGGTTGCGATCTCAGTGACATGTTGAATAATGGGGCTGCGGTTCCATCCCTGCATAGAGACGTGTAGTGAATTGAGATATGTTGATATACCAGTGGCCAGTGTAGGAAAATGTTGACGTTAGTCAAATGGTATATTGGTGGCCAGTTTGGGCAGAGAACATTGGCTTGAAGCCTTGAACAATATTCGGTGGCCAGTTTGGGCATACACTTCAGCTAGAAGCCATGAATCTATACCGGTGGCCAGTGTTGGCAAATATTTGGCATATAGCCATGATTTGGGTATAGAGTGGGGATGAATGCGTTGTGGGACATTTCTCATTGACGAAAAGTTATGTAATGTAATTCGTTCATGATATGAATTTATGCAAGACCTCGTAATGTGAGATGGAGAATGTAGTTGTAATGTGGTTAGTAGATGAACGAATCATTGTACCTTAGTAGGCTTGCGAGCCTAATCATCTAAGGAAGAAAAATAATGATTAATACTTAAAGAGTTGTGGTGAATGCATGTTCAGAACCCTAGAGATAATAGGGAATTATGATAGCACATTATTGCTAGAGTTATGCATGTGGCATAGTTGAGAATAATGAATAAGAAGTGTGAGTATGCGTGTGTGGTAGGTCATGCATTGGTAACAATTTATATTATAGTAATTGAGACTAGTAGACCTAATAATGTATCCATTGTGATTTCACATGTTAGCATGTGTAGTGCAACCAATGACATCTCTTTCAGGCACTTTTCCTATTGTATAGGATGACATATATCTTATGCAAGTGGTATCATGTGGTACTTATTATACTTTGTGCAGGTGGTACCTTGTGGTATATATTATACTTTGTGCAGGTGGTACCGTGTGGTACTTAATATGTTTTGTGCAAGTGGTACCGTGTAGTACCTATTGTATCTTGTGCAGGGGTACCTTGGCGGTGCTTATTTTATATATTGTGCAGCAGGTGATATCGATTGGTACTTGGATTATATATTGTACAGGTGGTACCTTAGGGTACCTGAATGGGCATTGCATATGCTCCTTATACTATCTCAGTTTTATTGTATTTCAAATTTATGCTCAGTTGTAGTATCGTACTTCGTTTGGGTTTATTTGTGTTTGTGAGGTTTGTTAGCCATATGTATAACAAATTATATCTAACAAACTCCTGGATTTCTGTCACACTCCAGAAATTTTAATTAATTTCCATTCACTTCAATAAATTCAATAAGTCGAATTTCAGGTATCGCTGAGTAAGTCCGGATAGGACGGGCGTCCCCGGCATAATGTTCGTTGGTGGTTAACTATTCGGATGGATCTTTGATTGTGTTTTAAAATTCATCGACTTGATACATTCTTCAAATAAAAAATCTTTATTCATGAAAGTCGTAGAAAATTCGATTACGAATCCAATGCAACTTGAATCGTCTCAATCGGAGTCCGGACGAAGAAGTTATGGCCAAAATACTCTCGAAAAAATCAACGTTTCAAAGCAGTGAGAATTTGGTCGCGTAGACCGATCGGGCAAAAACCCCAGACCAGTCGTGGAAGGTCAGAAGGGCCAAGACCGGTACATCGAAAATCGCCGACCGGTCGTGGAGACCAGAATTGCTGTTTTTCTGGGTTTTAATGAGAGGTAGCTTGGGGATTTCACTTGGGGTCATATATATACCCTATACACGATTTTGCTTCATCTTCCTCCCCATTTTACAAACCCTAACTCTCTCTCTCTACCTCCCTCTCAATTCTCTCCACCTTCTCTCTTCAATCTCTCTCAATCCATGGAGTTCCGGCGAAAACGCGAAGATTTAACGTCAACGGCAATGCTCTCCTCTCCGCGATGATGTACATAGTTCGGTAAGTCCCTCTCCCTCTCTAAAATCCTAGGTTTGTATTGGTTGCTCGGCTAAGGTTTTGGTCTCCTTTAACGTGGTAGGGTATCGCGAGAGCTTCCCGTTGGTGAGCTTGGTTCACTCCGGCCATGGTGGTTTTCCGGCGACTCCTCCGGCGACTTTTCCAGCGACTCTCCGGTGGGTAAACTCTTAACTCCTATCTTGTGTGCGTGCGTGAATGTCTATAGAATTCTTATTCATAATTGATTTCCTTCAATTTCATAATCCACGTCATGTGTTGTATTGATTTCAAATATCATAGTGATTAGGTCTATAGTGCTTGAGGCGACTTGAATTGGGTTCTATTGTCGTAGTAGGATCAATTGAGAATTGCTTGGGGTTCGTGGAGTGATTGATACGTTGATTAAAGGTTTGTAGAACTTAGACCCTTAAGGTGTTCGATGAAATGCTTGAATGAGATTTGGGTTGTGTTTTGAAGGGTTTGGGTTAATTGGGTTGTAGTAGTACTCTTGTGGTTATTGGGTTGGTCTCTAGAATTCTCTTTGGGCAAATGTTGATCCTTAAATCATTACTAGGTCGTGGTTGTTGGTAATTGGGTGAATGTGGGCTTGTGATATTGGGCGTCATTGGGTTTCCCTTTGAAAGTGTTGTGTCGAGTCTTTGACTTGATGCCCTTGGTTGTGGAACCTTGTTGATTGATGGAAACCTAAAAATGAACGCAATGAACTTAATGAATGACAAATACGGAGATAGATCCTACGAGGACCACTCCTTGGCAACCTTGAATCATTCACCGAAATCCAACCTAATGGAACACAAATGATCATGTGAGGAGTGTTGTGGTGCGATGTCGTAAGGGGGTACCATTCAAGGGATTGGGAAGGAGTTTGCCCCAACTGTAACACCCCAAAAATTTCAACCATTTTTTTTGAAAGATAAAGCATAGAGCACTAATTGATCAAAAGCCTACCACCCACCAACATCCAAACCATTTAAAAGTTCCACAAGTTCATCACACGAGCACACAAGAGTTTAAGAGTCAAATACATCCGAGTGTTTAAGTTACAACATTTTCGAAAATGAAATGAAATACAACAAACAAAGATGATCCAATGCTTGACCATGCTCCATGCCATCCAAAACGCTTGAACTACATCAAGCTAAGTAGCCGGTCCTTTCCCTATAAAAATAGAGGGTTAGGCGAACGCCTAGTAGGAAAGTTTAAACAAACCATTCATATGATTGCAATGTAAGTGAGAAAAACAAGTGA
>NMUG010006311.1:0-12654 GCA_002855965.1 Monotropa hypopitys | reverse complement strand
GCACATAATTGAATCATGTTAATATATTCAAGAAGTAATTTATTCACAATGAATAAACTATTTAACCTGTGAAACATAATTAATATTTTTACAATTGTTCTAATCAATTCATCATTCTAATCAATTTATTCAATCTTGATTTTAACATGAATCAACAAATCATATTCAAGATAATTCATTTTAATTATCTTGTCAATTTTAGCATATTGAATATTCTTACAAGAATTACACAATGAATATCCAATTTAAATATTTTATTAATACTTAATTTGTGACAAATAATGTAACATAAAATCACATAAATTCATACAAAATCATCATCAAAATATTAGGGCTAACAAGGGGAGGTCGGTCCCAGAAGATAGAAACACTGAAGACAATGACCCAGATTACCGGATGCCTTCCCAGAGCAGAAGCAGGCCCTCCGGTGGAGAAAGAGTGTCAGCTCTGAATCGCCTCGGCAGAAGGGAAGACGAAGTCTCTGTCCAGAGAGTTGGAAACGAGGGTAGTCGCGTAAGACAGTGCCTCTCGCCTAGCCAGCACAAGGACGAGCGTTCGGTGGGAATCCAGAGGATGTCCATCTTTGATCAACTCGGTCCAAATGCAGTAGTGTCGGTGGAAAGATCCCATCCAAGGGCAAGACAAGAGCCATCACTGTCAAGGGATCACCGACGAAATGACTACAGAGATAGTTGGGCTCCACACTCAGAACAAGAAGTCACTCAGAGACTCAGGGCAGAGGTCCGTCCAGCATAGTCAGAGGAGCAATATCGACACGAAAGATTGGCATGCTCCCCATTTTCACTAGAAATTGAGGCCATGAGGCCCCCCACCGGCTTATCGGCCCCAAAATTCAATAAATATGATCCCAAGATGGACCCCTACACTCACATCATCCATTTTCGGCAGATGATGTCTATGTATTCTAGAGACGATGCACTGATGTGCAAGTTGTTCCCATCCATCCTGGGGAGGTTGGTCTACTCTGGTTCGACCGACTGCCAACAAGATCCATTACTTCTTGTAAGGATCTCTCTATAGACTTCCTAGCCCATTTCATCACCAGCTACAAGGTAAAGAAAGAGTTAGATTCCCTCCTCAGCCTTCGACGAGTGAGGTCAGAATCACTACACCAATACGCAGCCCCGTATTGGGACCTATATAATGAGATTGAGTACTACGACCAAAAAATCATCATTATCTCATTCGAACTCGGTCTGGATCATACCAGCCGAGAGTTTGAAGATCTCATGCTATTCTCCCATTCCTCTATGAATGCGCTACTGGCCAGGATTGAGCTCCATGCTAAACTAGAAGAGGCCAAAGAAGAAAGGAGCAGAGCTTAGAACAAGACCGACCATCGCTCCGGTCACCATGGAATAAGCATCAGAGTGACAAAGAGGAAGGAAATGAATACAGTACAAATGGGAGAGCGTCGAGCCATGATGTCGTACGAGTTCATGGCTCACACTACGGTGTTCAAAGATCCCATTTACATCCTTCTGGAAAAGATCGAGAAGGAGCCATTTTCATATGGCCAGAAAGAAGACTAGTAGCCCCTAGGAAGGGCAATGATAGGTACCGGTGCTCCTACCATATGGATAAGGGCCACCTAACCACTAGCTACCGAGCATTCAAGGATTTTCTCGAGGAGATGGTGATGGTCGGACACCTCGTCCCTTATATCGATGAAAAAAATATTGGTACAGGGCCCATAAAAGAGGTCCCAGGGGAGGAGCTCAGAACCATCAACGTCATCCATGGCATGGTAGATCGGCAAAAAGAGGACCGTCTGTTGGGGGATAAGCCTTTTTTGCGGTGGTTCCCGGTTGCTAGCGGTAGAGATGAGGCTGAGATCTTGGATGCAAAAGAAGGAAATGTTAGGCTACCGGTGGATGTCGCCGGTGGACCCTCCGATGGTAAAGTTTGCAAGAGGTTTATAGATAGATAAAGTAAATGGACAGAGCTTTGGCTAGTGAGAGAAGGTATACCTCTGCAATGAATGCTTACTCTATTTATAGAACCATCGGAGAGTGAGAGACATGTGCTTCGGCGTGAGTGTGCTGTTGTGCTGCGTCATGGGGCAGTGCACCTGTCCCCTCTATGCACCTGAACATCCGGTCGACAGGTCGGCCCTGATAGTGTCAGGCGGCGCTGCCTGATAGCATTGGGCGGCAGAAAAGCTGATAAAGCATGTCTAGTGTGCTGCGGGAATCGCGAAAAAGCTGATCTCTGTGTCAGGTGTGTGTCTGATATGTGCGCAAAACCTAGGATGTTGTCTCCGAGGGGATCTTTGTTGCAGACGAGTTATTTATCCTGTTCGGCCGAAGGAACACCCTTCGGTATGGTCAATCGTCGATAGGGAGATGTCCCCGAGCAGTAAACCTTCCATGCCGAAGTAAGCCCTAGGGGAGCCCCCTTCGTCGTCCCTTGCCTCTGCTTGGTCGTACGACCTAGGCTGTTTGTACTATTGGCTAGGAACCATCCTCGTGCTTTGAGGCTCCAGTGTTAGAGCGAGCCCAAGGGAGCCCCTATCGTTGGCTCTTGGTTGCTCGCCCCCCTGATAGTTGGCCTGTGTTACGGTCCTCCCGGAGGAGGTCGTGGCTCCGGCCTCTCTTTAGTTCGACCCCCAACAATAGCCCCTCAACCCCTTTGGCTAAGGAATTTTGGCCAAAGCAGGGTTGATTTAGCACCGAAAAGATACGTTGGTGTTGAAGAGGAGGAGCGTCGGACCACTAAAATATCTTGGAACTTGGACCCCTAACACCCCTGATAGCTTTATTGAATCGTCAGCTTGAATTTGATGACGTGTCGCTCTCTGCACTGATGGTGCATCTGTCAGACGTCGCATCGACAGCTGTCAGCCCCATTGGCTGGCGTGCGCCTGAAATGACGGTTGGACAGTCTACATAGTGCATTGTCGTTGGTCGGCTCTATGGCAGATGGGACAGTATGCGCACATGGATAACTTTTGGCGGCTTTGGCACAAATCTCGAGGCATAGTAATGATGAAAACGCATGGTGACTGGCTGGGGCGGTTCGGCTGGTCACCCGATTTTGAACTCCAGGTCACCGCCTATAAAAGCATCCCTTAGGGTTTCCAATCCCCTCCATTTGCTGCTCCTTCTTGCCTCAGCCCCAGGCGATTTCCGGCAGCCATGTGAGTGATTTTCGGCCACCGTATTTCCAAATCCCGACGAGCTCTTTCAGCCTTTTTCTTATTCATCTTTTCGCGATCCATGTACCGATTTATTGCCTTTTTAACGCATTCAGTTTCCTCTTTGATTTTGAGTCGATTTAGCGACGTTCGAGGCTTGGGATTTGCTTCCCAAGTCATTCATGGAGTCTGGAAACTTTCTGGATGTTTCTGGGCTTCGTGGATGAACATCTTCAAACTGTTCTTGGCTGAGCCGAACTGGCCTTGGCTGTTGGTTGAAGGCCAAGCCAATGGATTCCCTGTGCTTAACTGCGCGGGTTAATGTCGGACCGACTGACGGTGCCCTTATGTTTGTGTTCTTTTCAGATCCAATCAATGGCGCCGAAGAAAAGGTCCGAGAAGTTCAGGCAGATGTTAGATTCTCCAATGGACCTTCAGTCCTTCAAGGAAGAGTGGGAGGTTCCTACCGACATGAACATCGTGCTTGCTCCCATCGGCGATGCCGAGCCGGGACCGGAGTATGTGTATATTCCCATCATTGCCATGGTTGAGGGGGAGTTAGATTCCCCCTCCATCCATTCCTGACTCGCTTCTTCGGCGAGCTAGGCATTATGCCGTCGCAAGTGACGGTGAACACCTACCGGATATTGATTGGGGTGGTGAAGCTAAATGAAACCCTCTCTTGGGTGGATCGGCTTTGTTTTGAAGATATCTTCGGCTGCTAGTTCGTTGGCTTCAATAAGAAGTCCCAAAAGTATTATCTTGGCCGGAAGCCCAACCTGACCGGCCTCATAGCAGACCTGCCAGACTCGGACAAGTATGTTGAGGATGTCATGATTGTCTCCAGAAACTTCTTCACTCCGGTGGGAGATCTCACCATTCCCTTCCGGAAGGGCGTCCCAAGTATGCATTGCTTCCTTGACCATACCTCTACCTTCTATTAGTGTTTTCTGACCTTGTGTTTTCTTTTGCATACGCCGTCCATCTCAGTAATTATAAGAACAAGACCGAAGCAGACAGAGTTAAGACTTCTTGCGAGTTATCCAGTGAGCGGCGGTCGGCTCCAACTCTTCTGGGGTATACGCCATCGTATACCCATACACTTAGATCTCGGCCAGCCCCTGCTGAAGCCTCCGGATCGCATCCTGCCGAACCGTCCTTGCCTCCTCCAGACGAAGAAGAGATGGGGCCACGAAAGGTAATTGACATGGAAGAAGAGGTCCTCGGTGATGCACCTGCTGCCATTGATGTTGATCCCTTAGTGGCTATCACTAAGGAGGTGCCGGCGGGCCAGACCAGAACTGTCTTGACAGAGGCCAAGCTGAGGGATGCTCGGGAGAAAAAGAGGGCAAGGCAGTCTGATGACGCGACTCCTGCCGAATACTCTGCATCGGCTGCCGAGAAGACGATCGTTCCTGATCCAGTGACTGTTGAGACGGTGGGGTCTTCAGAGAGGGTGGTGCAGGCGTGGGCACCCAAACTCTCATACGAGGATGTCGAGGCTGTTGAGGGCGACCTGCTGGCAGAGCACCCGACCGTAGTGATGGCATTGCTTTAGACCTTCACCCTGCCGATGGAAATGGAGCATCTTCCCAAAGGCCCCCGGACCTGCTTCCGGCAGATGATGTATCACGCCACCATGGTAAGACCTTTAATTGATAGCTTTCATACTTTATCTTTCACTTCGGCACGATTGTAATGATTTCTTTCCTTGCAGATGATGGTTTCTGGCGCCAGTGTGGACTGATGCATTGGTGATGTCCAGGCTGCTCGCCGGCTAGCGGAGAGGGAGGCCGAATGAGACCATAAGAAACTCGAGGAGGCGAATAGCTCTTCGGTCGAGGTGAGGAATAAAGTCGCGGCTCTTCAGACGACTGTTGAACGTGAAGGATGCTCGTGTCGCTGCTGCGGATGCTGAGAATCTTCGGTTGAAGGCCGAGCTGGCAGAGCAAAAGGAAAAAATGGCTGACGATGTCGTGGCTAGCTACAACCGTGGGTTTGATGAAACCGAAGCGGGATACCGCGATCAGGTGGCCCGTATGAAGGATAAGCTCTTCCAGAAGGGGTGCTAAGATCTCAATGGGAGTTGAGGACCATGCCTCAGCAGTGGGTGAAATCCCCCTCCTGTCGTCGGCCAAGGCTGGGGCTTGGTTGAGGTCTACTCTGTCGGCGCCTCCTGTTGCTGGGACCGAAGCTACAGAGACCAGTTCTATTATGGCCGACCCTACTAACCCGGCTGCCTGATGTGGTTTTTTGTATCTTTTCTTTTTTGTTTTTAATGTTTTTGGGTCGAGCCGGTCTGTGGCCGGTCCACCTTGTCTTTTAATGAGGAACTTTGTTTGCACGACTACTTTTATGCTTCGTATGTGCCCTTCTTTCCCCAGCCGAGGAAAAGGTTTTTGTTGTAGCAAAGCTTTTCCCCCCAGCTCGGTAGCACATTATAACTGTTATGCTTATTGGTTGCTCCGGCTCCATGTCGAGGTGACACTTGTACAATTTTTAGATAAATGAGAACTTAGTTGTTGCTTCGGTTGCATTATTGATGCAACACACGTACATTGATGATTGCTTCGGCCATTCTACCGAAGAGCTGCATACATGTTTTATAGATGAACGATAACTGTAAGATGCTTCGGCAATGCCACCGAAGAGCTGCATGCGCGTTTTGTATATGAACGGCAACTGTAAGCTGCCTCGGCAAAACCACCGAGGAGCTGCATGCACATTTTGTATGAACGGCAACTATAAGCTGTCTCGGTAAAACCACCGAGGAGCTACATGCACATTTTGTATATGAACAACAACTGTAAGTTGCCTCGGCAAAACCACCGAGGAGCTGTGTGTACGTTTTATAGATGAACGGCAACTACGAACTGCTTCGGCAAAACCACTGAAGGGAAAGATAAGCAAAATCTGAGATAAATTTCTGAGAAGAGAAAATTCATTGATTCATGGGGGCCCTAGGCCAGATTACATGTTGGATAATGATAGTACAGCCTCAAGTTTGTAGCGTTCCACGGCCTCGGTATTGGAGTGTCGTCTAGTACTTCCAGTCGATAAGCCCCAGTCCCTGCTTGACCGATTACTCTGTATGGTTCTTCCCAGTTGGGATTGAGCTTGCCGTCTGAACTCTTTTTCTTGTTGCCCACAACCTTCCTTAAGACAAGGTCGCCGATCTTGAAGGCCCTAGGCCAGATCGTTCGTGCAAAGCTCCTAGCCACCCCTTGTTGGTAGGATGCCAGTCTGATTCTGGTCGAGTCTCATCGCTCTTCGGCCGGGTCTAGGTCCTTCTGAATTGCTTCGGTGTTAGTGGGCTCGTCGAATGTTTCGGTTTGGATTATATGCAGCCCGTCTTCTAATGGAATGATTGCCTCCATGCCGAAGGCTAGTGAAAATGGGGTTTGCCCTGTAGAGTACCGAGGAGTTGTTCGGTAAGCCCACAAGACACTAGAAATCTCCTCGGCCCATCTTCCTTTCGCTACTTGAAGTCTTCTCTTGATGCCGCTGTCGATCATCTTGTTGGATGCTTCGGCTTGCCCGTTGCCTTGTGGGTAGTGGGGTGTTGAGTTGTAGAATTTGATTATGTGCTCGGCACATAAATTGGTGAAGAGATCCCCCACGAACTGAGTACCGTTGTCCGAGATGAAGGCTTAGGGAATGCCGAAGCGAGAGACAATATTCTTCCAAGCGAATCTTTTGACGTCCTTGTCCTCTATGGTGACTAGAGGCTCGGCCTCCACCCACTTGGAGAAATAGTCTGTGGCAGTGATTAAGAACTTGAATCCTCCTGGTGCCGTAGGGACTTGCCGACGATGTCCAAGCCCCACTAGGCGAATGTCCATGTACTGGTCAACGACGTCAGGTCTTCGGCAGGCTGTCTGATAATTAGGGAGAACCTCTAGCAGGCATCACATTTCTTCACTATCTGGTCCCCGTCTTCCATCATCTTCGGCCAACAATACCCTTGCGAGATAGCCTTTTGAGCAATAGATCTTCCTCTGTGTGGGCTCCGCAGCTGCCGGCGTGGAGATCCTGCAGCACTCCTTCCACCAGCATTGGATGTACACAGAGGAGGTACGGTCTTGATAAAGACCATCTGTAGAGTTTCGATTGAGGGCTTAGCCAGAACCGAGCCGACTTATGGACGATTCGGTGGGCTTCCATCTTATGTTCGGGTAGGGATCCGTCTTTCAGGAATGAGATGATGGGGTCCATCCAACTTGGACCCTAGCTGATGAAAAAGACGGTAGACGGCTTCGGCGCCTCTATGCTCGGCTGATCTAGGCTCTGGATGCTGACTGTTCTCTTCTCTCTGACTTCTACTGCTGAGGCTATTCCTGCTAGAGCGTCAGCGTGGGCATTTTGTTCCCTATCGACATGCTGGATTTGGAATTGTTTGAACAATCCCATCTGATCCTTGGATTTTTGCATGTACCTTCCCATCCGCTTATCTCGGTACTCGTAGTCGTCGTTGATCTGGTTGACTACGAGCTGAGAGTTGCTGTAGATCTCGAGACTCTGGATCTCCAACTCTTCGGCTGCTTTTAGTCTAGCCAGCAAGGCCTCACACTCTACTTCATTGTTGGAAGCGCTGAAGTTGAGCTGGAGAGAATGTTCGTAGATGATGTCATCGGGGGAAATGAGGACGACTCCGGTCCCATTCCCTCGGCAATTGGAGGCGTCATCGACAAACATCCTCCACGAGTCCTGATTTGGCAGTGACCGTGGCTGGACTTGGTCGACAATGATTTTTTTGGTCTGAGGATCTTCTGGCCGAGGAGAGAATTCAGCAATAAAGTCGGCCAGGATCTGGCCTTTGATGGCTGTCTTTGGCTAGAATTTGATGTCGAAATTTGCCAACTCGACGACCCATTTGGTGATTCGGTCGGACAAGTCGGCATGTCTCAGTAGGGACCGAAGAGGGAACTCGGTGAGAACCACAATAATATGCGCCTGTAAGTATGGTGCAAGTTTTCTCGAAGCAATAACCAGAGCATAGGCAAGTTTTTCAAGAGGAAGGTACCTGGTTTCTGCGCTGATAAAAGATTTGCTTGAGAAATAAACTAGGAGATGCTCGGCCCCTTCTTGCTGAACCAAGACTGAGCTGACGGCATGTGGCGTTACGGCCAGGTAGAGGAACAACTCTTCCCCTGGCATTGGTTTGGAAAGAAGGGGAACCAAATAGAGATACTCCTTGAGATGGACGAGGGCTTCTCTACACTCATCGGTCCAGAGGAAGTGCCATCGACTGTTCTTCTTCAATACTTTATAGAATGGTCGGTATTTGTCTAAGGATCTGCTGATAAGTCGATTAAGGGCTGCCGCCATTCATGTAAGCTTCTAAACTTCCTTGAGGGTCCTGGGGTTTTCCAACTTCTGGATGGCCGTGATCTGTAAAGGGTCGACCTCAATGCCTCAGTGTGTGACCAGGTAGCACATAAATTTGCCTGAGATGACACTGAAGGCACATTTGGAAGCATTAAGCCGAATCTTGTGCTTCCTGAGAACGTTGAAGATGGCCTAAAGGTCTGCCAGATGATGCTCTTCGGCCCTGCTCTTGACCACCATATCATCGATATAGGCTTCCATGATGTCGCCGAGCTGAGAGTTGAACATTTTCGTAATCATTCTCTGAAAAGTCGCTCAGGTATTTTTGAGGCCGAAGGGCATGATCCTGTAGAAGTAGAGACCCCTGGGAGTGATGAAGGTTGTCATCTCCTGGTCTGGACCGAACATCGCTATCTGGTGATACCCTCGGTAGACATCCATAAATCTCATTCTGGGATGTCCGGTCATTGAATCGACCAGCTGATCAATTCTGGGGACCGGGAAACTGTCCTTGGGGCAAGTTTCATTGAGGTTAGTGTAGTCTACACAAACCCTCCACTTGTCGGTCTTCTTCTTGACCACCACTATTTTGGCTAACCAGGTGGGGTAGTGTACTTCTCTGATCGCCTGGGCTTCGGTCAGTCTGTCCACCTCTTCTATAACTGTGTCGGCATGGGCGGCTGCCGACCGTCTAGCCCTCTAAACGACGGGTCGGCATTCCGATCGGACATTGAGGTGGTGGCTGATGAACTCTGGGTCTATGCACGACATCTCATAGGGTGTCCAAGCGAACACTTCAATATTTTCTTCAAGAGGTTGACGAGATCCTCCTTCTCAACTTCAGCAAGCTAGGAGCCGACGAGAAAGAAACGTTCCGGATCATCGAAGCACAAAGGGATGGTAACAAGGTCCTCAATGGATTTAGCCGAGGCACTCATACCGACGTCCTTTAGCACCGGCTGATCTGGATACTCCACCCAATGAACCTGCTCAGGGGTGACTTTTCTTTTGACAGCAGCGATGTAGCACTGCTTCGCGGAGGTCTATTCTCTCCTGAGCTCTTCCACTCCTCTGCTGCCGATGAATTTAATGACCTGGTGGTAAGTTGAGGCCACTCCATTAATGCTATGGTTCTAGGTTTGGCCCAGGATAGCGTTGTAGGGTGAGGGAACGTCGACCACCACAAATTCCACCTCGGTGGTGACCGAGCCAATGGTCACTGGGATGAGGATTTTACCGAGCGGCCAAACAGAGGCTGCGTTGAATTCTACCAGTGGCACATCGGTTGGTAGTAAATCTTCTGTCTTGTACCCCATTTTCTTGAACTGGGAGTAGTACATGACATCTGCCGAACTACCGAGGTCAATAAGGACCCTGCGGACCTGGCAGTCGGCAACCTGTAGTGTGACGATTAGCGCATCATCATGAGGGTGCTGAACCCTTTCTGAATCCCTATCTGAGAAAGTTATAGAATACTTGGAGTCTGGCTTCGGCTTCTTTGGCATGGGTTGCAAGACAAGGATTTCCTTTGCCTCTATCTGTTGGAGCTCTGACTGAAGTTGCTCCTCCCGTCGGTGATCCACCATCCCATGGATCACGTTGATAATACGTAGGACCGACTTGGGATCCTCCTTTGGTACGACAGCCGTTGTCTTTTCTGCATCAATGTACTCCCCGAGGTGATCGGCAGTGACCAACTCCTCGAGGTAGTCCTTGTAGACTGGACAGTTGGTGGTCAAGTGCCCTTTTTCCCTGTGGTAGGAGCACCTAAATTTGTCGTTGCCATCTCTCTGGGCTCCCAACCGCTTCTCCAACCATCTGAAGAATGGTTCCTTTTCGATTTTGCGAAGGAGCATAAATGTTGGTTGTTTGAAGATGGTGGTGTGGGCCACAAACTCGTACGGCTTGTACGTCCGGGTCTCCCCTGGCTGGATAGTGTTGGTCTCCTTCCTTCTGACCGCACTATTGTTGTTTGAACCGTGGCCGGAGTGTTGCTCGGTCTTGCTCCTCTCCTCCTTGGCCTCTTCGAGTTTGGTGTGGAGCTCAATCCTGGCCATGAGCTCATTCATGGTGGCCAGAGGGAATAGCATCAGATCTTCAAACTCACGGTTGGAGTGGTCCAAACCGAGTTTAAATGAAGTCACTGCGATTTTT
This sequence comes from Monotropa hypopitys, assembly GCA_002855965.1. Taxonomy (NCBI): domain Eukaryota; kingdom Viridiplantae; phylum Streptophyta; class Magnoliopsida; order Ericales; family Ericaceae; genus Monotropa; species Monotropa hypopitys. Next base: position 2,015 of record NMUG010006311.1, on the reverse strand, counting down.
TGATCGCAGTCTTCGATCTCATTGTAGAGGTCCCAATACCGGACTGCATATTGGCGCAGAGATACTGTAATACTCCCAAATTTTGAGACATATTTTTTTTGAGAAGTGTTAAATGTAGGTAACGAGTATCCAAACAAGTGAGTAAAGCACTAACTACCACACACAACCATTACACTACTATTTGCAACACATGTTTGCTATGAAATGAAGTACAATTGAAAAGAGGCAAAAAGAGTTTTATAACACAATCCTGTGCAACAGTGCCCCAAATAAAAGAGAAAGGCCAAAATAGAATTTTATAAGGTAATCATGTACAACGCGGCCAACAGTAAACAAAATAAAGTACAACACTGAAAAGATAGGCGACCTATCACTACAGTCCGGTCCAGCCTCAAGTCATGCGAAGGATCTAGTGGCTCCAGTCTAAGGGGTAAGTCCTACAAAAGTAGAGGGTCAGGCACGACCGCCTGCTAGAGATAATCCATCGCCAAACGTCTATACTACTGGGGTACACGTGAGTGACAGTACAAAGAATGTAAATAATGCAATGCTATGGATCTCATTATTTAAAACAGTTATCCTCTTTCAAATATTTTACTATCAACTCATCGTAAGGTAAAGTAGTAAAACCAGTGTCTAACCAAGACTCCAGAAAGAGAAACAACAATATCTAACGACTACCAAACAGTTGCCTAGACAAGGCCAAAGAAAATTACGTCAAATGTCGACTCACACTAAGTAAAAGACTCATTTTATGTATTCTAAACGTATTCCAATTCCCTTTTCGTTCCAAGTTCTACTTGTATTCCATTTTCGTGCCTTCTAGTAGGAGCAAGGCAAATATCGATCAGCAATCCATCGAGTATTGGCTAGTTCTACATCAGAGCTCGTCAACCCCTTATCGTGTAGTTCCTGTTTCCCCCAGCTCACCGAGAAGGTCCAGTCAGACCTCCATTGCACAATGTCGTGTGCCACTCCAAACAATGACACAAGGTAAGCAACCCGAGTCAATAGTCACTCATCAGTATCCAGTCCTCATATAGAGTATACAGTCCCTCGTAAAGAGTCACGTGTCACATTTTTATTTTATATCATCATTCCGTGTGACCTAGGGCAAACAACCTCCTAGTTAACGTATCAACTCAAAATGTGACTTTCCTTTCCATTGTTTCCAAAACATTTCCGTTTATTCACAAAACGTCCATTTCCAAAACATTTCCGTTTATTTCCAAAAACGTGTCAATCGTTCACAAACCATTCCATTTAGTTCGATTTTCCACAAAACATGTCAAAACACCATATGACCCACAAACTATCCAAGAGTGTCTAAAACAAGCCAAAGATCAAACTCGGAATCAAACAACCAACGTCCTAGGGAGAACACAACGACCCTAGTCAAAACTCAACGCGACCATTTTAAGTGAACGACAACACTTTGATACCAATTTTACAAATATACAAGACTTGACGGAATTTCATAAAAATGAACGAGAAGGACGTAACACACCAACAGTACAAACGAGAGGGATAGAAAACTCTACCTCAATTGGAGTTCCTGCGACAATCGCCGGCAAGGGATTTGTTAGAAATTTCGGTATTAACCTGTCCAAAATAGGAGAACCGCACTAAGGCGCCAACAACAACACCAAAGGCAGGAATCCAATTTTCACACCTCCTACTGACATATTTTACCGATCTAGATTTTGCGAGAATTTAAAAGAGAGAGCGGTATACCTGTCGATGCAACCACAAGCGGTGGTCGAAGCCTTGAACGTCGCGCGCCACTGATTATCGTCATCGCTCGCTAAGTCGCTTTCCTGAAGAACCCAATCAACAATTACGATCTACGATAAACGATATCGTACAGTAAAGAGAGATCGATAGACTTACCCACTGTTGCGATGCTCAATCGTCGCACGACACCACTTGCTCATCCTTCATTGTGCCTCGCTGCACCTCGACACCCATCAGTCGCTGACGTCGAACACTCTTCCGCTGCGCTGCAACACCCATAG
>NMUG010006310.1:0-12655 GCA_002855965.1 Monotropa hypopitys | reverse complement strand
AAGATAGATTATATATATATTCAATTAGTAAGAATATAGAATAATACTAATGGCACACAAGGGTAATATAGAGGTTAAGGAAAGGGGCAATGAGGTCTTTAGGCCTTAAAATCTGATTAGGGCTAATAAAGAACCCTAATCACAATCATAATTTACACTTGGAGGCTATAGAGATTGAGAGAGGAAGAGAGAAAGAGATCTAAGAAAGAATTTGAGAAGATTTCTTGAAATCCTCGGATTCTACCAAGCTATTCGCAAATAAGATCAACATAAAGGTAAATCCTATAAGTTTTGTTCACATTTTGGTGTTTAGTTTAAAACAAATCTGAGATTAGGAAGAAAGTTAGTTCTAATTTGTTTTTGGTAAAGATCTATGTAGAAACCATGGTTTTAATGGGTTTTAGAGGTATATAAGACTTGTAATTCATGTATAAGAGTCATTAGGATGTGGGGGTGGTGTTAGATTATGAAGTTTATGCAAATATGGTTGAACATCGAGTTTGGAAGAGTTTAGAGAAGTTTTGGTTTCGAGAAAAATCACCCAGAAACATTTTATGTTCAAGGGGTACCGGTCCCCCATACCACGGGGTACCGGTCCCCGCAAGGAAGTAGGGTTGTTCAGGTTGGGTGTACCGGTCCCTTGTACCATTGGGGGTCGGTCCCTAGTGGGCAGTAGGGTACCCAAGGGGGTGGGTATCGGTCCCCCATACCGCGAGGTACCGATCCCTCTTGGATTTTTTCGACAGATTTTTGGGATGTCTTGGGAGGTTTGGGATTCGAATTTGGATGTGTACGGAAGATATTAGGGACTATTTTGGGAACCCTAATAAGCATTTTAATATAGTTACTTATTTAATTAGTGATGGTGAAGTAAAACATATCGGATATTGTCCTAAATTAGTGATATCGATACATGTGAGGAGCTGGGACCTTCTACGGCTGCGAAGTAATTTTATTTGTGTTTTTCATGTATAAGGTGAGTGTGTAGATATCCTTCCACTGACTTATGAATCTTGTGCTCATGTGTATTCTTACGTGCCTTGATTGATAAACTTATGTGAAAGCATGTATACTTGTGCTACTTGACTTCGGTATTGATGCATGCCTAAGTGTTCTATCGTTAAATATATGGGGAAGCATGAATACGTGAATCCATTAATTTTTTCATCGATGCATGCTTCATTGTAATACTTGTTGAATAATTGTGGAAGCATGAATAATTGATTTACTTGACTTTTAGTGATATATGGTAGGAAAGCATGTTTCTATGTTACATGATTCGTTTTTACATAGCATTCATGAGAACCCGCTATAATTTAAAAAAATGGAAAGAGCATTTAAAAGAGGTAATCAATGTAAAGTAGAATGACCACATCATGCTTTTGATAAGCTGTTAGGACTAGTGTGGGGCAATATGAATAAAAGAAGAGAAATATAGAATAACCCTGGGCATGCCTTAGATAAGATGTTAGGCCAAGAATAGGGGTGATATGGAATAACCCTGGGCATGTTTTTTATAAGCTGTTAGGCTGAGAATAGGGGTTATGACTTGATTGGTTCTCCCTTAGCAAGTGTGATGTCCTTGCTTGATGGTATTTGGACCATCGGAAAGAATAATTGACATGTCAAATAAATTAAAAAGAAAGATGTACTTTGGGTATGAAAATGCATGATATACTAGAGACTTGCATCCTTATGTGTTTCATTGTGTTTATTTTATTTGAGATTGGAGAGAGGCACAACCCCTTTTAGCTTCTGTTGTTACTTGATAGTTTATATGTCAATTTGCATATATTGATTGTTGTATCTGACACTCCTAGATATCTTTTGTTGTTGTTTGTTTTTGGCAATCTATATTCAGGTCAGGATGTTTAGCGGGTTACACTCCAAGCCAAGTCGTCATGCGTTATGGTTAGAGAGAGATGGGTGATGTCACTCCTATTGGGAGTTTCTTTTTATTTAGTTATGTTCAGCAAATGTTAGTTGATTTTGAGACTTTTTACTTTTGATAGTTGTGATATTGTGGTAGTATTTATGGATTTTGGTTAGACCAAGTTATCGGTCCTTGTGGTACTATTATTTTAGTTTATTGAAGTTTACTTGGGATTTTATTTAGTACTTCTGCTATTATATTTAATTGTTAGTGTGAGATTGTGATCCATTTAGATCTTCTGGGTTACTTTTGAAGTTGTGTTTTAGTCACGATTCCATAGCCGGACGACCTTATATGTTTTATTCCGGGACGGGTTATGATAGTGGATGTGATCTGACCCCAGTAAAAGATCATTCATATGAGCCATGGAGACTTGTACATTATTAGGAATAGCAAATTTTTCACGACCCAATCCTACATGAGTCATGACCGGCCAACGAGCAAGCTCGCTAAAGGCCATATTTAATGAGTTTAGGGATTCACCGAACAATTTTAGATTTGAAATATAGCGGAAAAGCGTGAAATAACCCAGAGAGTGCATCACTAGCAAAAATACCCACATCAGTTCATTAATTTAATCAGGGAGATACAAAACAATCCCCATGGGCTAATACATATGGTAATCAAAAGCTAAAACATAAAAACTCTAAGAGCTCCTACTCCTGCTTTTCAAATCCTAAAAAGGGTTTAGAAAAACGTATAAGCCATAAAGCTAGAGTGAATTCAGTACATGCCCAAACTACAAGTTTCATGAACAACCAAAATTATTTCCTGTAAGTAAATCATTTCAGATAAACGTAGTATGAGTGGCTCAATAGCCTCAAGAGTAGTATCATTGACCCATTCTGGTCATATCAGATTTTCGGCATCTTTCACGCATGAACCTGCAACAAGTGCATATTGATTGCTTTGGGTAAACCACCCTAAAAGTATGACTGTCAACTAGTCCATCAAGCCAACTAATTACAACTTCCACAGTACCATAACAAGGGGAGCTATCCCGCAATTTGCAAAGTGGTATGATATCATCCAATGACCATCTGGTTTGGTCCCAACCTTATAGCCTATCCCTTTATGCATGGTATCTGCCCCTGCCCCCAGCATTCGAGCTCTTATCCGTTTTTGACCATATTCCATGCCCATGTCATGTACGTGCCGAGAATCACATAAAACATTTTTCCACATCATGTTTGTCCATGTATAAAAAGGTTTCACAAGCTCTTCTCTTTCCATTTGCAAGAGTGATAACATAATAGTTTTTCGGCTCAATAGCCATAACAATAACTTATAAAATGAGTGAGAAAGTGAGGAAAAGTACGAGTAAAGAAGGCATGTACAGATTCACCTTTTTCTTGGGTTGGTTCCTTCTTGGATTTAATACCACAAATCTGCCATAAAACATAATAAGCAAGACTAAGCTTCTGCCGAACACTTAAGGCTGCTGCCGAGCTATTCTAGGCTGAGCTGAGCTACTGGTCCAAGATGACCAGGCTGCTCTGGCCGACTGGCCGAGCTCCGGGTAGTATAAGTGACTGAAGGCCTTCTGTCCGGAGGACAGTGGCCGGTTGGTGATGAACAAGGACACATTATATTTAACCGATGGGTTCTGGAGTCTTCTGGACCAAAGGGTCCTTATGCCGAGCTAAGACTTTGCCGAGAAAGGCCTGGCAGTCTACTTGGATGAGGGTTCTACCGAACAGAAGCTCTCCAGAGTTGAGCTCTGTCGAACAGGGGTTTTTGCCGAGCTTCCAACAGAGGGCACTGGTGGATCAGGGCAGCGCGGTAAATGGTGCTTCAGACACAACGTTTGGTCGAAAAGGGTAATGAGGTGGTCGCAAGACCTTAGGGCTTATTGGCTGAGCTACTGGCTACTTAGCCGAGCTCAAATAGTTAAAGACACTTAGAGGTGGACAGTCCCTTTGCCGAGCTGAAGTGCTCCGGCAGGTGGGAGGTCGGAAAGAGGTGTGGGAAGGTCAGAGGTGTTGCTGAGGTGGTCCGGCATACCTGCCGAGCTGAGGAAAACTCAGTCGGAGGGTCAATGGGTTCTGCCCGAACGGGTTGGGCCAAGGGCCGAGCTGCCAAGCTAAATGATAGGGGTCCGGGTTGCTTTGGTTAAGCCAAATGAAGGCTGACGAGCAAGCTTTAGTGCGTCCAAGTCATTTAACGGACTTGTCGAACAAGAATAGGGACAAAACTTAATAAGACATGGCCGAAGAATTAAGGGATTACCTGAGTTCACAGGGGCTGAGCTTAGCAAGCTTTTGCCGAGCTGAGCGCTTCAGGAAAAACTGGTCCGGATAGAGGTGTCGTGCTAGTTTGCCAAACGGTTTCGCCGAGCTAAGGCCGATGGAGCTCCTAATCAGTTGGTCGGAGGGTTGCTGCACTCAGAGAATGCTCTAAGTGTTCGGCTAGGAGTTGCCGAGCACCAAGACTTCAGGACAAGGGTTCTTTCTCTCTCTCTAGAGATTTGAATGAAAGATGGAGTTGGATGAGAAATGAATGCTCCAAGGGTTGCTTATATAATGGTCCGGAGGGCTGGGGTGGTAGTTGGGAACATTTAATACTTGATTGGATGGAACCTTAATTTTGCCGAACGGGTCAGGAACTTCTCCCATCGAGGTCAGGTCTGAGCACTCTGACAAGATAGTCTGAACCTGCGACTGTGTTGTCCCATCCGTGTCATGTGGCGGGTCAGTCTGGATGGGACGTGACCCTGCAGCGCGGCACAGCTGCTGCCGCGCAGCTGGCCATCGGGTTTAAAGCGGGGAGGTCGGTTGAACGGCGGGCTGGGCTGGACTAGTCCGGACTAGGCTGGTCCGGCCTGCACCGGGCGGCTGGGCTCTTCCCTTCTTGGGCTCCCTAGCTCACTTCCTTTAATTTTTCTATGGATCCAATACTAACCCCAAACGATTTCAAACATTAAATATAATCTGAAAATAATTTAATTAATTATAGGAATCCTATTTAATTGGGGCGGGGTCTCACATCCTTCCCTCCTTAAAGAACGTTTGGCCCCCAAACTTTGAAATAACTTATTGATGGAGATTGATAAATATACCTTACTCGAATAACTCTGGATACTTCTGGCGCATATCGTTCTCTTTCTCCCAAGTGGCCTCGTTTCTCGACTGGTTCTCCCACAACACTTTGACTAGTGGAATTATTTTGCTTCGAAGCTTCTTCTCTCGTCGATCTAGAATTTTGACTGGCTTCTCTTCGTAGGATAGATTCTTCTCGATCTCGATTGCGGGTTGCTCTAAGACGTGTGACAGGTCTGCCATATACTTGCGAAGCATAGATATGTGGAAAACATCGTGCACGTTGGCTAACTCTGGTGATAACGCTAAACGGTAGGCGAGCGCACCGATTCTTTCAAGAATTTCGAATGGGCCAACGAATCGAGGATTTAGCTTCCCTCTCTTTCCGAATCTGACGACGCCTTTCATTGGTGATACTTTGAGAAATACCTTGTCGCCTTCTTAAAATTCCAATTCCCTGCGACGAGTGTCGGCATAACTCTTCTGGCAATCCTGGGCTTCTTTTAGTCGATCCTGGATAGTCTTGATCTTCTTTGTGGATTCCTGCACGATCTCTGGTCCTGTCAATTCTGCATTCCCGACTTCTGACCAACATGATGGCGTTCTTCATTTCTTCCCGTACAGCGCTTTGAATGTTGCCATTCCTATACTTGCTTGGTAACTGTTGTTTTAGGCGAACTCTGCTAGTGATAGATGCTCTTTCCAGCTTCCTTGAAATTCCAGCGTGCAGGCTCGTAACAAGTCTTCTAGCGTTTGAATGGTTCTTTCTGACTGGCCATCCGTTTGGGGATAAAAAGTGGTGCTGAACTTGAGTGCTGTTCACATTGCCTTCTGAAGTGATTTCCAAAATCTGGATACAAATCGCAGATCTCTATCGGATGTGATAGATACTGGTGTGCCGTGCAGACGAACGATTTCTTGGAGATATATGGTTGCCATCCGGTCCATCGAATAAGTGTTCTTAATCGCAATGAAGTGAGCAGACTTGGTTAAACGGTCTACTATGACCCATATAGCATTGTTTCCTTTCTTCGAACATGGTAATCCTACGACATAATTCATAGTGATATCCTCCCATTTCCACTTTGGAATAGGTAACAACTGCAATAATCTGGTGGGCTTCTGATGAATGGCTTTGATCTGTTGGCATTACAGACATCGGTTGACGTAGTTGGCTATGTCGCGCTTCATTCCCATCCACCAATAAGATTTCTTCAGATCTTGATACATCTTTGTCTGACCGGGGTGAATTTCGAACTTTGAGTGATGGCCATCATCTATGATTTTCTTCTTGATTTCTTCGTTGTTGGGGATGCACAATCGATTCCTAAATCAAAGAATTCCATCGATGAGAGTGAATTCGCTTTCTGGAGTGATTCCTTTGCTGATCTTCATGAGCTTTGGGTCGCTTCCTTGCTTTGACTTGATTTCTTCCAAGATGGTTGGTTCTGCAACGATGGTGTTGAGGTGTCTATGCTGTAGACAATCGAGCTCCTTCTTCCCTTTCCTGCTTAAGGCATCTGCAACAGTGTTGGCTTTCCCAGGGTGGTATTGAATGTTGAGGTCGTAGTCCTTCATCATTTCCATTCATCTTCGTTGTCTGAGATTCAGCTCCTTCTGGGTAAAAAGATACTTCAAACTTTGATGATCGGTGAACAAGTTGCAGGTGACTCCATAAAGGTAGTGACGCCAAATCTTCAAAGCAAAAACTACTACAGCTAGTTCCAAGTCGTGAGTTGGGTAGTTCTTCTCGTAAGGCTTCAGCTGTCGGGAAGCGTAAGCAATAACTTGACCTTGCTGCATTAGAATACATCCGAGTCCTCTAAGTGAAGCATCGCTGTAGACTTCAAAGTTTTCTCCTTCTTGTGGTAGTACGAGAACAGGTGCTATCGTGAGTTGCTTCTTTAGCTCCTGGAAACTTCCTTCTCTGGTTTCTGTCCAAACAAATGGCTCTCCTTTCTTTGTCAGCTCCGTCATCGGGGTTGCGATCTTTGAAAAGTCTTTGACAAATCTTCGGAGTAGCCGGCGAGTCCAAGAAAACTACGAACTTCGGTTACTGAGGTCGGCTTGGGCCATTCTTGGATTGCTCCTATCTTCTGAGGGTCCACTGAGATTCCACGTTCGTCGATGATGTGCCCGATAAATTATATTTTTGTGAGCCAGAACTCGCATTTGCTGAACTTGGCATAAAGCTTCCTTTCTTTCAAGGTCTGCAAAACGATCGACAGGTGCTCCGCATGTTGCTCCTCGTTCTTGGAGTAAATGGGAATATCGTCGATGAATACGATTACGAATTCGTCGAGATAGTTGGTGAAGATCCGGTTCATCAAGTCCATGAATGCTGCAGGTGCATTGGTGCCGCCAAATGGCATAACTAAGAATTCGAAATGCCCATACCTGGTACGAAAAGTTGTTTTCTCCACGTCTTCCGCTTTAACCTTGAGCTGATGATAACTTGAACGAAGATCGATCTTCGAGAATACTTTGGCTCCTTGCAGTTGGTCGAATAGGTCGTCAATTCTCGGTAACGGATACTTGTTCTTGATGGTAACTTTGTTTAGCTCCCGATAGTCGATACAGAGTCGCATTATTCCGTCTTTCTTCTTGACAAGCAAAACTGGTGCTCCCTACGATGATGAGCTAGGTTAGATGAAATCCTTATCTACCAGTTCCTGAAGTCATGCCATCAATTCCTTCAATTCCGCGAGTGCCATTCGATAGGGTGCTTTAGATATTGGTTGGCTTCCTGGAATAGTCTCGATACTAAACTCTACTTCTCAATCAATGGGTATTCCTGGCAAGTCCTTGGAAAAAACATCAGAGAAATCATGAACCACGGGGATATCAGATACTGAACGAGTACCTGGCGTCGTAGATAAAATGCTGCAAAGGTAACCTTGACATACTTTCTGCAAAAGTCGACGAGCATGTGCCATGGACACGAAACATGGTGGTGATGTGACTCTTTCTCCTTCGAGCTTGGCTTCTTCTTCTCTGAGTCCTACGAAGACTATACACTTCTCTGCGCAATCGATCTCGGTCTTAAATTGGGACAGCCAATCCATTCCAATAATTGCATCGAAATGGGACATAGCTAGAGGGATAAAATCGATTGAGGTATGAGCTCCATTCATCGAAGCGTCGCAATTCCTAAGAACAAATGAGCACACGACTCCCTTGCTCATGGGTTGAGATACGAGTAAGTCAAATCCTAACGGTTCAAGATTCCTACTAATGTTCTGAGAGTGGGGTTTTGAAATGAACGAGTGAGTAGATCCTGAATCAAATAAAGCATAGGTAGGAATTCCACAGACAAGAATTCTACCTGCCACCACGGCTTCATCATTGCGGGGATCTCCGGGAACTAGAGCGAAAGCTCTTCCCTGACGCTGGTTCCGGTTGTCTTGATGGTTGATCCTTTGTGCACCTACGGGTATCATGTTGGCTCCCGTTGTTGGCTTTAGACAGTCTTTCTTGAAATGGCCCTCCTGACCACACCCGTAGCAGGTTAAAGGGGCTCTGATTCTGCCGCCTTGATTTCCCATCCTTCTTTGATCATCTCTCCTTCCTACAAAATTTGCCTTCTTTTGTGGGCCAACTTTTTTGGGTCCTTGGTGTTGCCTCTTCCGTTCCTAATAGCGTCTTATTTCTTCTACGTCTTGCTCGACCAACAGGGCTTGATCTAGAACGTCGGCATAAGTTGATAGTTGGAGGGGTCAAATCACCTTCCGAATCTCCGACTTCAATCCATCCTCGAAGCGTCTTGCCTTCATTTACTCCGATGCTACTAGATATGGGGCATAACCAGCGAGATTCGTAAACTCCGCTTCATAAGCAGCTACCGTCGTCATCCCTTGTTGCTTCAGGTGCTCGAATTCCATCCTCTTTGCAGTTTGCATCGCTCTCGGCATAAATTTCTCACGGAAAACCTCCAGAAATTTTTCCCAGCTCATTTCTGGTTCCACGGCATTCTTCAGGTTCCACCAACGGTTTGCTTCTCCTTCCAACAGATATGATCCAATTTCTACCCTCTGCTGATCAGAACATCTCAGCAATCGGAAATTCTTTTTCAAGGCTGTGATCCATTCGTTCGCTTTTACCGGGTCCATTCCTCCCTGGAAGGTAGGGGGTTTCAGCTTCAGAACTTCCTTCACCGCCGCGACTGCCACGAAGTTAACCGCTTGCTCAATTGGGTCCACTAATGCTTCCTCCTCGGGGTTAGGTGGCTCGTTCATGGGTCCTGGATGGTTGAGGTATTGATTGAGCATCTCTTGTTGGGTCTGAACAGTCCCAGCTAACATTCGGACCATATCACGTAGTTCAGCTACTTTGTCGTTCCTCTGATCGTTTCCTTGATTGTTGTTGCGAGTGTTAACCATTCTGCTTTCGAAACGATTCTTCAGTTAGAGACATGAAGAGGGTTTGATTTAATTCATAACAACAGAGTTCAGCATAAGCATAAGAGTTGGAATTCTAAACATACCAAATACTAATAATAATTAGACACTAAGGTACTACTCATCATCCGAGTCGTTTGGCCACTCGTAGGGTGGGTAAACCCACTCCTCACGATTAACATCAATGACTTCCTCATCTTCTTCATTCTCACTTGGGTCTTCCTCGGGGTCTTCTTCAGGGTCATTCTCTAAATCAAGGTCCCAACCTTTATTGTGCCACTCCATGGGCTCTTCTTCGTCAGCCACTTCCTCTTCCTCGGGTGGGGCTTCATCATTATTGCCGAACCGAACTCGGTTTCTGGCTCCCTCTATGAAGTACTCGAACTCCCAATCCTGGATGGATGCTCTTGCTACCGCGCAAGCACGCTCTAATAGCTGCAGGTGATAATTGATTATTCCTCGAACTTCTTCTTTCGAGTTATCTTCAAAGCGCACTGCTACTTGGGCTACAAGATCCGAAGTGATCGTTACCGAATCAGCGTGTGCCTGTTCTTCAACTTCCTCGCTTACTACATAGATATCTTCCATTTCCTCTGGTACTGCTGGAGGCGGTACCACCTTGTGATCGCTTTCCGAATCGCTGCTTGAGAAGTCACTGGTATCATAGTCGCTGCCACTGCTAGACATAGCTAAAATATGCATGCGTAACAAAAATAAGTTAATCTCCAAGGGTTAGCAGATATTTCTAACGCAACTAGTGAGTGCCTTGGTCCTAACTCTGGGTTTGTTCGAAATCCGAAAACTCTTGCTCTGATACCACTGTTGTTACGACCCAATCCTACATGAGTCATGACCGGCCAACGATCAAGCTCGCTAAAGGCCCTATTTAATGAGTTTAGGGATTCACCGAACAATTTTAGATTTGAAATATAGCAGAAAAGCGTGAAATAACCCAGAGAGTGCATCACTGGCAAAAATACCCACATCAGTTCATTAATTTAATCAGGGAGATACAAAACAAGCCCCATGGGCTGATACATATGGTAATCAAAAGCTAAAACATAAAAACTCCAAGAGCTCCTACTCCTGCTCTTCAAATCCTGAAAAGGGTTTAGAAAAACGCATAAGCCATAAAGCTAGAGTGAATTCAGTACATGCCCAAACTACAAGTTTCATGGACAACCAAGATTATTTCTTGCAAGTAAATCATTTCAGATAAACATAGTATGAGTGACTCAATAGCCTCAAGAGTAGTATCATTGACCCATTCTGGTCATATCAGATTTTCGGCATCTTTCACACATGAACCTGCAACAAGTGCATATTGATTGCTTTGGGTAAACCACCCGAAAAGTATGACTGTCAACCAGTCCATCAAGCCAACCAATTACAACCTCCACGGTACCAGAACAAGGGGAGCTACCCCGCAATTTGCAAAGTGGTATGATATCATCCAATGACCATATGGTTTGGTCCCAACCTTATAGTCTGTCCCTTTATGCATGGTATCTGACCCTGCCCCCAGCATTCGGGCTCTTATCCGTTTTTGACCATATTCCATGCCCATGTCATGTCCATGCCGAGAATCACATAAAACATTTTTCCACATCATGTTTGTCCATGTATAAAAGGGTTTCACAAGCTCTTCTCTTTCCATTTACAAGAGTGATAACATAATAGTTTTTTGGCTCAATAGTCAAAACAATACCTTATAAAATGAGTGAGCAAGTGAGGAAAAGTACGAGTAAAGAAGGCATGTACAGATTCACCTTTTTCTTGGGTCGGTTCCTTCTTGGATTTAACACCACAAATCTGCCATAAAACATAATAAGCAAGACTAAGCTTCTGCCGAACACTTAAGGCTGCTGCCGAGCTATTCTGGGCTGAGCTGAGCTACTGGTCCAAGATGACCAGGCTGCTCTGGCCGACTGGCCGAGCTCCGGGTAGTATAAGTGACTGAAGGCCTTCTGTCCGGAGGACAGTTTCCAGTTGGTGATAAACAAGGACACATTATATTTAACCGATGGGTTCTGGAGTCTTATGGCCGAAGGGTCCTTATGCCGAGCTAAGACTTTGCCGAGCAAGGCCTGGCGGTCTGCTGGGCTGAGGGTTCTGCCGAACAGAAGCTCTCCCGAGCTGAGCTCTACCGAACAGGGGTTTTGCCGAGCTGCCAATAAAGGGCACTTGTGGATCAGGGCAGCGCGGGAAATGGTGCTTCGGACACAACGTTTGGTCGAAAAGGGTAATGAGGTGGTCGCAAGACCTTAGGGCTTATTGGCCGAGCTACTGACTACTTAGCCGAGCTCAAATAGTTAAAGACACTTAGAGGTGGACAGTCCCTTTGCCGAGCTGAAGTGCTCCGGCAGGTGGGAGGTCGGAAAGAGGTGTGGGAAGGTCAGAGGTGTTGCTGAGGTGGTCCGACATACCTGCCGAGCTGAGGAAAACTCAGTCGGAGGGTCAATGGGTTCTGCCCGAATGGGCTGGGCCAAGGGCTGAGCTGCCAAGCTAAATGATAGGGGTCCGGGTTGCTTTGGTTAAGCCAAATGAAGGCTGACGAGCAAGCTTTAGTGCGTCCAAGTCATTTAACGGACTTGTCAAACAAGAATAGGGACAAAACTTAATAAGACATGGCCGAAGAATTAAGGGCTTACCTGAGTTCACAGGGGCTGAGCTTAGCAAGCTTTTGCCGAGCTGAGCGCATCGGGAAAAACTGGTCCGGACAGAGGTGTCCTGTTGGTTTGCCAAATGGTTTGGCCGAGCTAAGGCCGATGGAGCTCCTAATCAGTTGGCCGGAGGGTTGCTGCACTCATAGAATGCTCTAAGTGTTCGGCTAGGAGTTGCCGAGCACCAGGACTACGGGACAAGGGTTCTTTTTCTCTATCTAGAGCTTTGAATGCAAGATGGAGTTGGGTGAGAAATGAATGCTCCAAGGGGTTGCTTATATAGGGGTCCGGAGGGCTGGGGTGGTAGTTGGGAACATTTAATACTTGATTGGATGGAACCTTAATTCTGTCGAACGGGTCAGGGACTTGTCCCATCGAGGTCAGGTCTGAGCACTCTTCCAAGACAGTCTGAACCTGCAACTTTGTTGTCTCGTCCGTGTCATGTGGCGAGTCAGTTCGGACAGGACGGGACCCTGCAGCGCGGCACAACTGCTGCCGCGCAGCTGGCCATCGTGTCCGGAGCAGGATGGCCGGTTGAACGGCGGGCTGGGCTGGACTGGTCCGGACTAGGCTGGTCCGGCCTGCACCGGGCGGCTGGGCTCTTCCCTTCTTGGGCTCCCTAGA
>NMUG010006309.1:0-12655 GCA_002855965.1 Monotropa hypopitys | reverse complement strand
CATGAGCAAGCTATTCGGAAAATAGTTTTATTCTAATCATACCATCTACCTATTTTCGGGGAAAATGATATCCATTTTCAATGATCATCCAAAGATCAAAGTCAATGGATCGAATAAAAATACGCATACGATTTTTATAATAGGAAAAATGTATTCCATCTAACAAGGGTGGTCTAGAAGTGGATTGTCCTTCAAGGACACAAGAGGTTACCATGGATCTTTTACTTAAGACGGTTAAGTCAATAAAATTACAAACTAATCAAGAGCACAAAAAATGTACTAAGCAAATAATGCACAAAAATAAATATAACAATTGTTGTGAAGTAATTGGTGAGCAAAGTTTGATGATCACAAAAATAGAGAACCTGACTCTAATACCAATTGTTAGTCCATAAAGGCAACTAAGAGGAAGGAGGGTGAATTGGTCTACCAACAATGATCACCAAATAAAAATTTATTCGCTAAAACTTGCGATACAAGAAAACAAAAAATAATATATCAAAATTCATATTAATCTGAATTTAAGAATCAATGCCAAAACCCTTCCATTACACTTAGATTGTTGCAATACGACAACAATTGAGGTTTTCGGGATTGTATTGATTCTATAATATTGATTCATAATATATTTTGATATTACAATATATCTCAACAATCACAAGAATGGAATTGCAAGACCTAAAATGAAAGTACAGAGAGATATAGAGAGAGCGACAAGAACACAAGATATATAGTGGTTCAATAGGAAATGTCTCTCCCTACCTATGTCCACTTCCCCCACAGTGTGTGTGTTAATATTGAAGATGTTCCATACTAAATAGCCTTCAGTTGGCTTGTTTTTCTTGTTGATCATCCGGAAATATACTTCTGGTTTTCCAGAATAATGTGCTTCTGTTATAATATTCCAACTTTTATTTGGATGATCTTCCGGAAGTTGGTCTCTGGTTTTCTGGAAGACAAGTCTTGGTATGCAAATGGTATTCTCCTTTTCCAAAAATTTAGTTCTGCTCTTCCGGTATTTCAAGCCTCAACCTTAGGTTGCAGAAGTTCTTTTATCTGTTCTTCCAGAATTAGATCTTTGATTTTCCGGAAGAACATACTTGGTGTGTAGAAAGTATGCAGCTGGTGTTCTCTATTTCTAGAAGAATGGTTCAGTTTTCTGGTAGGCCATGTTTTTGCCATGTGATGCAATGATCTTCATATTGTTCTTCTGTTAAAAGAACTTTGTTCTTACGGATGTTCAAGCTTTAGTTGTTGTGTTCTTCTAAAAGTTAGCTTGTGTTTTTCTGGATATACAAGCCTTAAATTCTTGTCTTCTATTTCTGTCCAGCTGGCAGTTGGTTGTTAAGTCGGTTAATTTTCTATTTTGAGCGGGAATTTGATATAGCGAGCTAGCATTTAAGTCGGTTAGTTAAGTCGGTTAAATGCTGTTCTATAAATAGGCTTCTGTAATCAGTTGTATGCAACTTTGAATGGAAAAAATAAAAAGCTCTCTGTTTTACTTTTCATTCTCTATGTTTCTTCTTTTTCTTCATGGTATCAGAGTAGAACAACTCCAACGAGTTATCATCCTGAAGATTGAATGTCGTCATCATCATCAGAATATGAAATCACATATGATCAGGTGTATTTCTTTCATATCAGTGTATAAATTGATCAATTTGAGATGAATGTGTCAAGCACATCATCAAATTCAATGGATTCTGTTGTGACCTTAACTCAATCTGTAACAATGCCTCAGTCTCTTGTGTTTTTATGTCCGAATTTTCATTCATTGGTGAATGTTAAATTGAGTAGCTCGAATTACATGTTGTGGCGTGTTCAAATAGAAATGTGATGGTTGCAAACAGATATTTTGGATCCCTAGACAGTTCAGTTGATGTACCTTCTCAACACATTAAAGACACTTCAGAAAATACAATTGTGAATCCGGTTTATTTGTTGTGGAAGTTGATTGACACACAAATTCTGTCTTGTTTAACTGCTTCTTTGTCCCAATCAACTTTACCTTATGTCCTTGGTTTGCATAGAGCCAGTCATGTTTGGGAGTCCTTATCAAATAGGTATATTTCCTTATCAAAGAGTCATGTGCAAGAAATCAAATGCAAACTGTACAATTTAACAAAAGCATCAACACTAGAAGAATACATTGACTCTATGAAGAATTGTGCTAAAAACTTGAAGCAGCAGGAAGTACAGTTGGTAATGATGACTTGGTGTTTTATTTATTGGAAGGGTTACCTATGGTTTTTAATGGTTTTAAGACTACCATATGAACTAGAGGTACTGAAATTACTTTTGATGAAGTGATAACAATGTTGTATAGCGAAGAAGTTCAACTGACACAAGAGAATGTTGGTGATTCAGAAGTGTCTACAGTGATGTTAGCTTCAAAAAAACCAAATGATTCTGGACATCAGAACCAAGCATAGAATGTTACTTCACCTATGCATATCCCAGTGTCAAACACATCTAGTTTACAACAAAGTAGTACACAACCTCTGTTTGTGTATTTCCCCCAGCTTCAACAGTCAACTTAGTTTGGTAGAAACACATCCAAAGGAAGAGAAAATAAGATATTTTACAAGGATCCATGTGTGATTTGTGGAAAAAATAATCATACAATTAATTTTTGTTATTTTAGAGGAAGTGGTTATCAACAACCTATGAACTATCATATGCCTTTCCAAGGAAATGCAAGTGCTTTACCTATGAATGGTTTCTTACCTGGATATGTTGTAAATCCACAAAGACAGTTTAGTGGTGTGATACCTTACCAGTATGCTCCTCAACAAATGCAATAAGGTTATCCTAGGTTGGTTGAAAATAGTTTCTTCCCTAGAAACTCAGCACAATTTGTGAGACATGTTGCACAACCATTTAATCAAGTGATGTCTTCTGCACCTTTTTGTAATACTGCTGTTGCTTCACAAATATTTTTTTCTATCCCATGTTGATTCAACACAGAATGTTGCCTATGTTCCACCTAGCATGTCAAATATAGGTTCAAATACATTTGTTGGATGTCACACCCTGCCCCGGAATACCGGATTAGGATGGAATAACCTCAAGTAAATCCACATTATTAACATTAACTAGCCTCAATTAAAATTCACACAAACAATTCCCAACCAAAACACAAGTGTAAAAGCAAATAAACCTCAAATAAAAACAAACTACTAGATACTATCTCCAAGAGTTCTTACACTTTACATTTCCAAAGAACTACAAAATAAAACTGTAATAAGTTCAACTACACTTATACACTAACATATCCCTCAAAGAAAACAAAAGATAGGATAAGCTGTCAAAACCTCCAACATAGCTCTTTTTTCTAGGCCAAAAGTGGACTTGACCTATAAGAACAAAATGTCCCACCTGCAATCAAGGAACTAGGATCAAAAAATGAATCCTAGGGTGAATAAGAATACTAGAAATATTTAATTTATCAAAGCATAAATATCCACAAGAGTATTCATATGATATGAAATTAAAAACAGTAAATCTACTCAAAAACATGAATTCATATCTATTTAAAAGGACATCCAATCCATAATCAAGCATGTAGTTAGCTTCTCTCAAATTCTCTTAAAGGTAGACAATTTTAACCATAATGAGATTAATTTCTCTTTTTAAATGTAGCTAGCAAATTTATGCTTCCGCTACCAAGGCCAATCAAGCCACGATTCTATTTATTATTTGTTTCGCATCCAGGCCAACCAAGCCACAATTTTCATTTATTATTGTTTTGTATTTAAGGCCAACCAAGCCACAATTCCATTTCTTATTGTTTTATATTTAAGGCCAACTAAGCCACGATTCTATTTATTAATGGTTTTACATATTTTGACAACTCACCAATCCTCCACTCATACATGACATAAGTTAGTGTCAACATACAATATTCATATAAATATGGCATTTCTAACAACTAAATAACAACACAAAGGTGCTTGAACAATTAAATATTAAAAGTATTATAAATCCACTCACCTCCAACCTTTAGAAATTGATTCTTACTTATTCGATAGATCAACCGTACTTGTGTTCATTCCTGAAATAAACTCCAATGATTATTCAAACCGATATACCATAAATAACAAGCATAAATTTAATTACAAAATTCATCCAATCTCATACAATTAATCATTTATTAAATAATGACCTCATTTTTTAATCCATTAGTTTAGGTTTTATAATTATTTTCAATAATTTTTATCTAAAAAGTGACACCTACAACCGGTTACCCGATAATATGGGCTACCGGTTACCCAAAAACATGGGCAACCGGTTACCCAAAAACATGGGCTACCGGTTACCCAACCTGCAGTTCGAAAATCCAAGAATTGCAGAGATACAAATACTGTTCATCTATGCCAAATCTGAGTTCTACACGATTTTAAGCATCTACTGACATGGAAATGGTTCAAACTACCAAAATAAACCCAAATAAATCATCCATGAGCGTGTATTTAGCAATTAAACCCATTAAAATCAACCAAAATAAACTTTAAAACCCTACTTCAAGAACAATCCGATTTTGATTACGAAAATCCATGCAATTCAAGCTTCAAACAATTACAAAAGATGAATAACAATGAAAATAGGACAAACTTACTGAGATAGAAAAATTAATGGCCTTGAATCCACCCAAAACCCTCAAAATTCATCTTAAATTTGATTTTTCCTATGTAGAACCTTTCTTCCTCTCTGTCTCTCTCTAGTCTAATGACTGATACAATTGAATTGAATTGATAAAAATCAGAGAAAACAAAGTCCAAGTTACATTTAATTTAAAAAATGATAAAACCCACCGATTGAACTACGTGCCAACTTACCCACCGATCTGATACATGCACTACCGGTTATGGCAATCCCTGCATAACCGATTACCCACCCAAATACGCTACCGGTTATGCCTAAAAACACGTATCCAGTTACCCAACATGTAGTATTTTAAGACATTAAAATTCTGAAAATTTCTAACTCCTTGAAACACAACCTACTTGTTTATTTTTTTCACCAAACCACAACAATACATCCCAAAACATTAAAATCTACTACAATCATAGTTAAATTGATTAACCAAACTCTTATAAAAATTTATCTTATTCTCGAAACGATCTTATTAAGGCATAATTCCAAGATTAAAAATCTAAACATGCATCCAATTACCGCTAATTATTATTAACGTGATTTAATTACTCATTCCTGAAATCGGGTGCTACATTGGAAGTCAGTCAGAACCTACACAGTGGTTCTTTGATAGTGGTGCTACTCATCACATAACAAACAGTTTACAAAATCTTTAACTTGCAGACCTGTGAATTAAAAAGAAGGTATAATTGTTGGAAATGGTTCACATGCTCAAGTCTACAATAAAGGAAAAGGAATATTGCATACTTCTACAAAGGATTTTCAGCTCTCTAATGTTCTTCACTCACATTTCATTACTCATAATCTGTTGTCAGTCTTTCAATTTGTCAAAAAAAATAATTGTGTTCTCACTTTTGACTATGATAGTCTTGTCATCCAGGACAAGAGAACTCTTCAAATTCTGTATCATGGGCCATGTCACAAGGGGCTCTATCCTCTCTAGATGTCATCTAAATTCAAATTAGCTCCTTTCTCAGCAGCTTTTGTTAGACACTCAAAATTTAATAATGCTGTGTTGTGGCACAATAAATTAGGTCATCCTAATCTGCCTTTGTTTTCATCTTTAGTAAGACAACAAAATTTGCCTGTTGTTGGTTCACAGTTTGTTGATTGTAAGTGTTGTAACATGGCTAAGCGCCATCAACTTTCCTTTCCTTTATCATAAACAATTTCAAGTACTCCTTTTGAGTTGGTCCACATAAATGTGTGGGAACCTTCTACAGTCCCTTCCAATAAAGGATTTAGATATTACTTGTTAGTTGTGGATGATTTCACTAGATACTCTTGGATTTTTCATCTACATCACAAATCAGAAGTCAAGTTTGCCATATCAAATTTCAAAGCATATGTTGTGACACAATTTCACACCAAAATTCAAAATGTCAGATCTGAAAATGGTGGAGATTGTGCATCAAACTTCATGTCCTCATACACCACAAAAAATGGTGTTGTTGAAAGAAAATATAGACACCTTATTAAAACCACTGTGGCTTTGTTGCTTCAAGCTCAACTTACCAAATCTTTTTGGCCTGGAGCTCTTCTTACTGCTGTCTATCTTACAAATAGATTACCTAACTCCACTTTGAATTTTCAAATCCCATATTGTCTTCTATTTAAGGAAAATCCCAATTATTCTTTTTTGAAAACTTTTGGTTGGTTATGTTATCCATGGCTTAAACCATATAGACATGACAAATTGTCTCCAAAGTCCTTGCCTTGTGTTTTCTTGGTTATTCCCCTGGTACTAAGGGTTATAGATGTTATGATCCTTCTACTAAGAAAGTGTTTGTTTCAAGACACGTAAAATTTGTTGAAGAAGTGTTCTCTTTTTCTCAACTGTAAATGTCTAATTCTGATTTCAAAACTGATCAGATGATTTCTTTTACAGTGCCTTTGACAACATTTAATAAAATTTGTGTTGATGTAACAACACCTTCTCCTATAAATTCTTTTCCATCCTTCCAGTCTTCTAATTCTGTTTCTGGTTTGTCCTCTTCATCCTTGGTTCCTGATTCTTCTACAAATGAGTTGTCAAAACAGAACAAATCAAAGTATTGTGATAATGTTCATCCCATGATGACAAGATCTATAATGGTTCAAAATTTTATAAATCAAATTTAAAATCCTAAGAATTTTAAAATATATCCAGAGATCTTAAAATATCATTTGGGGAATCGTATAATTTATTTTAGAATTTTAGTTGATTTTGGGGGATTTAATTGAGAATTATTTCTCAATTTATAAGTTTATTAAATTTTATTAATTTTATTATTCCCCCCCATTTCATTTCGAAATAGGCTCAGCCTATTTCCCTTTCCCTTTTGCTATATCGAAATGAGCTCTATGCTTATTTCCCCAACCACAAGGCATTTCGATATAGAGCCTTGCCCTTTGGCCCCTATTTCGATATGCTCCCTTAAGGGAGCATTCCACTAAGATGCATATTTCGATATGCTCCTGATTGTATTTCGTTATGAGTTCATTTTGATATGCCCCTCTCTTCACTTTCCCTTCATGCATATTTCGATATGCATCTCATATTTCAATATGAGCATTTTTTGCATTTCGATATGCATCCTTGCATATCGATATGCATCCTTCGCGAACTTTTTCAGTGAGGTTTGTATATCGATATGCAAGTTGGTGCATATCGATATACAATGCATCTAGGGCTTGGCCATTGTGAGTGTATTTCGATATATTCCTTAGGCATATATCGAAATACAATATGTTCATGCAGAATTTGGAGGTTTAGTTGGGGGCTATTTTAGTCATTGTGGTACACATATATATGTGTATGTGACTGAGAGAGGAAGCCCTAATCACATTTTTCGGCCTCCCCTCTCTCCCTATTCCCATAAGTCTCTCTTCTCCCTCTTCTATTTGGAAATCTCTCTCCCTCCCTCCCTCTTCTCTCTCTCTCTCTCTCATTTTGGTCCTCTTCCGTAGGGTTTTGGAAGACTTGCTTTTCACAAACATCGACGAGCATCGTGAGAGCTTCGTGGTGGTGTGCTTGGATCGTCCATTCTTAAAGATCTCTCTCCTAGAGATTTCGAGCTCTCGGCTAAAAGTGGGTAACCTCTCTCTCCTTCTTGTATACATATATGTGTGTGAGTGTTCCCCTTGTATCCATCTTCTTACTCATCTAAGAAATTTTATTTGGTTAGTATCTCACTTGAGTTGATTCGAATGAGTTATGAGTCTTGGTGGTATGTCTACGAGTCCATAGGGAACCATGTCCTTGGTCTTCAAATGTGTGAGGGCCAAGTATTCGACCTAATGTTGATATAAGTATTGGAGAGTATGGAACCCTTGTTTCTAGTATATATGGGTCTATGAGGTTATGTTCTTGGCCTTCAAATCTATGAAGACCAAGTTCTTAATGAAATGCGTGATTGAGTGTTAGCGTTTGAGATTTGGGATTTTGAGTAAACTGAGAAACTTGAGAAGTCATTAAGTGGCCTTGGGATAAATTGTCAAATGGACTATGGACTTGAGTTGTGAAATTGTCAAGTCATCGTGGAGTCATTTGAGGACTTAGGAGTTCCCGTTACCTCATAGTCACTTGTAGTGTCTTGCTTGGTTTGGGAAGTCCATGAGTAAAGTAGTCTTGTAACTTGTATAAGTGGTGTGGCCTCCCTTGACATGTTCAAAGTGGATGTCATTGAAAAGATTGTGATCTCCCTTGATGTAGTCGAGGTTGAGTTGTGATTTGGTGAACTAAAGAATGAACTTAATGTATGCAATGAATGTCCAATATAGGGAATGTGTCCTACGAAGGCTACCCATATGCAATCTTAAATATTTCATTCTAAGTTCACATACTCTATTAAATCAAAGAGATGAACACATAATGATGTATATGGGTATTTAGTTCCCAAGGTGATTTTGATCACCCTTAAAAGTGTTAAGTGAGAGATATGTGTTC
Organism: Monotropa hypopitys; assembly: GCA_002855965.1. NCBI lineage: Eukaryota > Viridiplantae > Streptophyta > Magnoliopsida > Ericales > Ericaceae > Monotropa > Monotropa hypopitys. Next base: position 4,071 of record NMUG010006309.1, on the reverse strand, counting down.
CCGTAAGTCACGGAACCCCTAATAATTATTGCCGGGTGATCAGAGGAAGAAGTCTTTGGCTAAAGGGAGAGATAAGAGTTCCCATGTAAGTCTCGGAATAAACTTAAAACATCGGCCGATGGGTTTCAGGATAGCTTAGCACATTACTCCATTATTTTGATGAGGTTGAGATTCGTGGCCCTCTTGTTTTACAAGTTAGGAATATGTGGTAAAATATTAATAATAATGAATAAACAACTGATTACCCCCTCTCCCCATTTTATAAAGTTGGATTTGTATGGCTCCCTTATTTTGACAAGGTTGAGAAAATTGAAAAACTTACCTTAATCATTCAAAGATCCCAAAATTATCTATGAATCGAATCTGTAGCGGAGTCTAAGGTCAAAATAGGGTTGAGGAATGACTTGGTAAGTATGGTTTGGTGTTAAGGTTCTTGGGGGCCCCTTTTGTAGGCCTTTGGGATGGTCTTACTCTATAATAGAGTATTGACTAGTGTTTGAGTCGTTGTCCTCTTGATTGGTTCTTAGAGACCATTTCATTGTGTACCTTGTGGTTTTGAGGACTAGATTTGGTGTTCACTGTTAGTATAGCATTTGTGTCCATTGCACTTAAGGATACATTTGCATCTCTCATGTCTTGTCCTTTCTTGTATTTTCAGTACGTTTGCACGTGGACACTTGGGCACACGCCTACCGTGTGCATACTTATTAGTAGTTAGTCGTTTCCTATTGAGCGTGTGGATAGCTCAGACTCTCTTCCCCATTCCCCAGTTTTTTTTTGTGCAGGGATATGAGAACTTGTTGATGAGAGATCTCAGGGTAGTTGCTGGGATTTTCTATTAAGGTTGTGACTCCCTTTACTTTCCATTCTACTTACTTTTGTAGTTGTTACAATTAGTTGTATTCTTACTCTTTTGCACTTTTGTACTTTCTGTACCTTTGTACCTTGTTAGTGGAATTTATTTCACTTCATTGAAAGCCTTGTGGATTGACACCTTGGGTAGCGCTGGTAGTCATTCTATGGTGACAAGATCCAAAAGAGAAATTGACAAAAACATTAGTTGCTCTTAGTTCTGTTGGAAAAGATGTTTCCATGTCACATCATGAACTCAAACATTTTTGTGAGTCTGTTTTAATTCCTGAGTTGCAAAATGCTATGACATCTGAATATCAAGCTTTAGTTCAACAAGGAACCTGGACTCTTGTTCCACCTCCTCCTCATGCAAAAATTATAGGTTGTCAATGGATTTATGGATTTTTAAAATATCACTCAGATGGTTCAGTGGCCAGACACAAAGCTAGACTTGTAGCCAAAGGAAATCAACAGTTTGAGGGGATTGACTATTCTGACACATTTAGTCATGTTGTTAAACAACTAATAGTGAGAGTTGTGTTGACTCTGGCTCTTCATTATAAATGGAGCATTAGGCAATTGGATGTTTCAAATGCTTTTCTTCATGGAGTTATTACAGAAGATGTTTACATGAAACAACCTCATGGTTATCAAAGTTCGGTCTTTCCAGATTATGTGTGCAAGGATTTGTTAACAGCAAGGATTTGTTCAGCAAGGATTTGTTAACAGCAATACTGTCATATCTCTTTTTGTTCTCAAAACTAAAGAGCATGCTGTTTTGATATTGATATATGTTGATGATATTCTCATCACTGGTAGTGATGAAGGTTTGGTCACCAAATTTGTTCAAGCTCTTGGGAAAATATTGTAATGAAAGACTTGGGTACTATCAATTATTTTTTGGGAATTGAAAGCGTGTACAGTGAGAACAATGTTATTTTTTCATAGTCCAAGTATGCAATAGAGTTGTTACAAAAATTTGGTATGCAAGATTGCAAATTCAGCTCTTCACCTTTGTTTGTAAAACCTTTTGTTCCAGATCCTGATGTGACCTTCCCTGATCAACAATGGTATCGTACAGTTGTTGGTTCTCTTTAGTATCTTACTCTCACCAGACCAGACATATCATTTGCTGTGAATAAGGCTTGTCAACATATGCATGATCCCAAGCAAAGTGATTTTCTTGCGGTCAAAAAAATTCTGAGAAACATTCAGGGAACTATTCATTTAGGCCTACAATTTTCTCATGGAACTTTGTCTTTAATTACATTCTCTGATGCTGATTGGGCAAGTAATCATTGTGATAAAAAATCTACAATTGGTTTCTGTGTTTTTCTTGGAAACAATCTTGTTTCTTGGTGTGCAAAGAAGCAACACACTATTGCTAGGTCTTTCATAGAGGCTGGATATAAATCATTGTCTCAAACTGCTGTGGATATTATCTGGATACAACAGTTGTTGTGTGATGTTGGTGTGTCTCTTTCTCAAACACCTGTTCTTTGGTGTGATAATCTTCCAGCCATTGCCTTAGCCTCCAATCCAATTTTTCATGCTCGTACTAAACACATTGAAGTAAACTATCATTTTGTTAGAGAAAAGGTGGTGAACAAATAGTTTTTATTATTTGTCATGTTGGAACTACAGAACAGGTTGCTGATATTTTTACCAAAGCATTGTCCATTTCTCGTTTTCAATATCTTCATTTCAAACTCATGGTGGTTCCTACACCCATGAGTTTGCAATGGGGTGTTAAGATTGAAGATGTTCCAGACTAAATAGCCTTCAGTTGGCTTGTTTTTTTGTTGATCTTCCGAAAATATACTTCTGGTTTTCTAGAACAGCGTGCTTCTGTTATAATATTCTAGCTTTTATTTGGATGATCTTTCGGAAGTTGGTCTCTGGTTTTCCAGAAGTCAAGTCTTGGTATGCAAATGGTATTCTCCTTTTTTTGGAAATTTAATTCTTCTCTTCTGATATTTCAAGCCTCAGACTTATGTTGCAGAAGTGCTTTTATCTATTCTTCCAGAATTAGATCTTTGATTTTCTGGAAGAATAGACTTGGTGTGCAGAAAGTATGTAGTTGGTGTTCTCTATTTCCGGAAGAATGTTTCTGGTTTTCCGGTAGGCCATGTTTTTGCCATGTGATACAATGATCTTCATATTGTTCATCCGGTAAAAGAACTTTTTTCTTCCAGATGTTCAAGTTTTAGTAGTTGTGTTCTTCTAGAAGTTAGCTTATGTTTTTCCAGATATACAATCCTTAAATTCTCGTCTTCTATTTCTGTCCAGCTGGCAATTGGTTGTTAAGTCAGTTAATTTTCTATTTTGAGCAGGAATTTGTTATAGCCAACTGACATTTAAGTTGATTAGTTAAGTCAGTTAAAGACTGTTCTATAAATAGCCTTCTGTAATCAGTTGTATGCAACTTTGAGCGGGAAAAATAAAAAGCTCTCTATTTTACTTTTCATTCTCTATGTTTCTTGTTTTTCTTCAGTGTGAAGGATTCCACTAATGAAACTAATCACCAAATGTAATTACAAGTACAAAGTGTGCGAGGACCTTCAAGGATGGCCTCCAACCATTACACCTTCGACATTTGAGGGTGGCCTATAACGTTTCAACCTAGGACCTTCAAAGGTGACCTACAACCTATCAACTAAGACCTTCAAAGGTGTCATACAATCTATCAATACAAGGGTACAACCTTGTTTACAAAGTGAGAGTGAAAGAACTATGATAAGAGTTTGTGACTAACTCCTTTACAAATGATAATCAAGGAATAAATAGAGATATAAAATACAATAACATAAGTTAAATGCTTCTCCTTTTTCAATCTTCAAAGTAACCAGTAGGGTATGACAATGTTGAGCTCCTTGATAATGGTCAATTAGGGTTTGATGCTTGAGAGAGAAAAGAACAATGTTAGGCTTCTTAATTTTTTTCAAACCCCCTTAAAATCACCTTTATAATTCTACAAAAATCAAAAAGACATTGGAGGGCAATATAGGCAGTGCACAAGACAATATAATAACACAATAATACAATCTGCCAAAACAAAGAGAGATCGGTAGGGGGACCGGTAGACCGGTCGGTGAGACGGCCAGGGAACCAGTTTCCCATTTTCGCTTTCTTCTTTGGATGATCTCTTACCCTATTGTCTTACAATGTTATGGAACACAATCTGGGAGAAAACAATAGATAGAATATTATTTTAATGTA
>NMUG010006308.1:0-12655 GCA_002855965.1 Monotropa hypopitys | reverse complement strand
CGACCTTAGTGTAGACAGTTCTTGTATAAACACTTATGTGCCTTGTCGGTCGATATCTCTTTCCTTTGACTCGGTTAATACGGCGTGTCAGGAAGAAGCACGTATGAGGTATCCCTTGGTTTTGTATCTCTATGAGTGGTATTACGACTTTCCCTTTGGTCGATGTTGGTTTCGATTGATATGATCCGTATCGACAATCTCTTTTTTTTTATTGAAGGATCATGTTTTCGGCAGTTATGTTTGACCACTAGTGGTGTATCCGCTATGTAGTGTTGAAATTCTAGTGACAAAAGAGATTTCGACTTTCACCTTGTTGATCCATCTGATATAGACTTTGTACCGTATGTTTCATCGACTATAGGCAAATGGGTCTTGGATGACGTAGGGAGTCTCGTGTTCGATTGGTCGTGGGCCATGGGTTAACGTTTCCTTGGTTGATGATCTTTGACATTAAATCGGAGTCTCCATTGTACCTAGCGTTTTGTTGCATTTGTTTTGCGGCTCGTTGCGGAGCTTGTTGACTCCTGCATGGTATTCATTTAAATTGTACCCCGTTCAAGGTATATTGTAGGGCTTGTTGGTTCCTGGATGGCGATTCTCCAACTTGTATATAGTTTGAGTTACATCCCAAATGGCAGATCACCCATGCAGTATGCTGTTTTTCTTCAGGTTTCTAGTTGGGTGACGTTAGTCGATCTTGTTTCGTTCCTGATTTTGGCAGAACATTCCGACGATCGAAAGATGTTATGTCCCCGTGCTTGTATCGCTATTGAGGTTATATCCTTGGCTCGGACATTAGTGGTTCACATTTCGGTTGCGAGACTCCAGTAGAATTAGAAACGACGATTTTCGTTCGATGTGCCTTTGCATTGAACGTTGCTCGATCGTTGGCAAGAAGTTCGTGGACTAAAGAAATGTGTGTTGATTGACCATGGGAAAGTTGGGTGCGAATGCATATTGTGGTCTAGACTTGGTATGAGTTTAGTGTCATGCCATGTTGTTTGGGCTTGGCACTTGCACATTTTGGCGTGTGTGGGTGTGTGAGTACTTTTTGGTTATGTGATACACGTTTGATGTGGTGAATTAGTTTGAGAAGAGCTACCGTCCAGGGCATCTCAAAACAAATCACTAATGTCATACGGTTACCATACTAGGACGTGTGTGTTTGGTGAGGTGTGTTCTTTGACTCAAGAGTTCGGAGAATTTTTTTACGTTGCATTTAAATTCGGTTAGTACGTGGGTGTTGGTACGATGACGTATCCTCGCTAGTCATAATTCACTAAGCATTCGTGCAAATGGTCTATTGCGTGTCGGCGTATCCTCAGCGTGTCCCTTTCGTATCGGCGTGTCCACACCTTATCGGGAGTTGTCTCTTTTATTCTTTTGTGTGGCACATGGGTTTTCTCAAGTTTGGTATTCCTCGGTGGAAATCTCTGCATCTCCATCATTATTTAATTTCGTGGACGAATCATTGGACGTTGAAGTAAAGTAATACTTATGTTTGATTGAGCGTTCGAACGTCCGTGTCAAATCCAAGCACCCTTTCAGAAGATATTCTTGAGTTTCGTGTGATCCAACTCTTGGGAGGTTTGTTGTGAAAGTAAGTTTTGATTCCGATTCGTTTGTTGAGGAATGACTATGTTAGTATCGTTAGTCGGTGGCATGGTTTTCATCCCCTCTTCTTTCTTACTTAATTTCGAGGACGAAATTCTTTTAAGGGATACGAGATATAACGACCTATAATTTTAAATGTATTTTTTTAAATGAGAACTTATTTTTTTTATAATCAACGAAGGTATGGGTTTGATAGATGATAATCTAGCGATTTGGAGTGGTGAGGATCACCGGTTTTGAGTTGGTATGATTTTTGGTCGTTCTGGCAATGTGACGAGGGCGTTCGAGGCCCATTACGACTCTGATATTCTCTGAAATTTGAAATTTAGTATTCATGCGTGTTGTATAAAGTTTCATTAGAAATCCAACGCAACTTGAATCGTCTCAATCGGAGGTCGGACGAAGAAGTTATGCCCGATTAATCTCGAAGCAGTTTTTTCTTTGGTTCAGCAAAACTTGTTATCGATAACCAAGTATTTCGGGTTATCGATAACCCAACCAGACCATACAAATGCCCGAGAGATTGGTTATCGATAACACACCCTTCATGTTATCGATAACCGGTTGCCCATAGTAATTCCCGCGCGTGTGGTTATCGATAACAAGCTCTTCATGTTATCGATAACCAGCTGTTGTGTGTGTGGTTATGGATAGCACACTCTTTATATTATCGATGAACAGCTGTTCAATGACTCCCTTGTTATAATCCGAGAGTGTGGTTATCGATAACAGGGTCTGCATGTTATCGATAACAGGTCAGTCGGACAGCTTTTCATTAAGGGTTTTTTGGTCTTTTTCCAGGGGCTATATATATCATTTTACCCCGTTTTGGAGCATTTCTTCTCCACTTTGGAACCCTAAGGAGCCTCTCCTTATATCTCTCTAACTCCATATCCAAAACTCCAACTTCTCTCTAAATTTTAACCCTTTTCCAAGCATCCATTGGAGAAATCCTAAGGGTTAAGGTTGTTCTACGCGTCAAGAGCTATCCGGGAAGCCCGCTATCTTCGTCATTCATCGAAGTCCGAAAGTTAGGGTTTTGTTCAAGCTTCATTGAGGTAGGGGATATCCATCTCTAGTATGTTTGTGGTTGTGCCTCCCCCCCTCTCTTTTAGAACCTTGTTAAATTGTGTATATTTCATGTATAACTTGTCGTGGTGAAATTGACCTAGGGTTAGAGGTTAAATATTGCAATTGATGATAGATATGGAGTCCTTAGTGTTGTACACACCTAGTACAAGACTCAATTTCATGTTTGAATGACAAATGTAAAAAGCCCCAATTTTGATAAACCCAAATTGCACTAATTTGGGGGTTTTGGTCTATATGACCTCAAATGGTAAAATTGACTTCAAAATTGTGAAATTGGATATGAATGAACCTTAACAGATAGGGTTTTGGGTGGTGATCATGTTATACGAATTTTAGTCACACTTTTATCTTGTTGGGTGAATGTGACCCCTTACTCGAAATTAAATAAACATGTGATAGTAACCACCCATGATACTAGTAATATGTACTAAGGAACTTGGCACGATCGATCGAACACTTGATGATACTTGATGGCCATGATCACGATGGCATACTGGCTTAGGCCAGGGAATATGATGACCATGATATATGGTATACCGGCTTAGGCCAGGGAATGCTAATGACCATGATATATGGTATACCGGCTTAGGCCAGGGAATATGTTGACCATGATATATGGTATACCAGCTTAGGCAAGGGAATGCTAATGACCATGATACATGGTATATCGGCTTCGGCCAGGGAATGTTGATGACCATAGCAACTATGGTATACTAGCCTTCAACTAGGAATTGTAGCAATGTTACTTGACACTACTTGATGAACGAGACACTCGAATGATTACGGGTTTTACTTACGATGAGATTCCGGTGATATTTTAATGATGAAATACCTTGACTAGGATTCCGGTACTATGTCTTATGTGGAACGAAGAATGAAACATGAATGCACCTTTATTGTCAATAATATCAAGTGTATGCCTTATGAACGTATGCGTGGACTCTTGTCTAGTAGTCCCTTGAATGAACACTATGAAATGAGAACTCACATATGTATTGACCCTTGGCTTGTGGTCCTTTGTATAACACTTTGTTATGTTGGCTAGTTGATGTTACGTTGTAGAAGTCGGATCATTGCCTTGCATTGTCTCTTGCATTAGTTCATATGATTTTGTACAATCACACACTCGTTCATGCCAGTCATAAACATGCTAGTTGATAGATATTTCTTACTTTGGCGTGATACGCCCTTCTTTTTAGACTTTGCACGAAAGGAACCCTCACTTGGAGATTTTGGAGCACTTTGATGCATTGGGGTATCTAGCAGACTTATGTACTTTTCTTCTTTTCATTTAGGCCTCTTTGGCTTGTAATAGAGTAGGGTGTTTTTGTGAAACATAGATTTGGTACTTCTCTCTCTCTACTACTCTATGGTTTGGAAAGTGGTTTTAATTTATATCATGTCTGGATTTACATTTTATGTGTGTTGGAAATGGAATGGTACTTAGATATTTGTAAATTGTGTGATGATCCATAGTTATTCCCTACTTTAAATTGTTTTTCAAAAAAAATGGTTCGAACATTCGGGGCGTGACACGGTCCGTGCCGTTGGTTTGATCATTGAGACAGACCGTGTCGAGAGGCAATAACCCATGCTATCTAACGATCAGCAAGGATCCCCTTAACGACATCCCGTATGCGTGACACATACCGTGGATGGTTTTAGCCAGATACACCTTGCACGCATTTTGAAGAATGAGTAGGTAGGTCAAATGGATTTGATAACCCCTAACCCCATTTTTTAATTAGTCTTTTTAGTTTAATTGTGTTTTGCATTTACAATCCAAACCACCAAACCAACTCCTCTTCCAAACTCACTTAGGAAGCTCGATTCGATTCTAGAGACTATTCACTTTCCCCGTGATCGACCCCTGACTTACCGCTACTATATTCTAGTGTTAATTCTCAGTTATAAATTGTATTTTTGACTCGCATATGACTGCGATCAAATTTTGGCGCCGTTGTCGGGGAAATGGTTGGTTTTGGTTTGTAGCCTTTTGGGCTTGAGCAAGTAAGTCCGTAGGGGTGTCCCATATAAAAACAAAACCTAGAGAGAGAAATAAATAAAAGATAATTCTGTTATTTAATTATTTGAAAAGTGGTTACAAGGAACTCAGCCAACCTGGCTTATATAGATGAAGAATCAGATCTCCATCGACATACACAGTGGGCTGGACAGGCCCAACTAAATATTGATCTTCTAGAACATCAAGAGTGATCTACCAGAAGATCACTCATAAAACTAGTATGCAACAATATAAGTAACAATCGTCTACTGGAAGAAGGAACTCTATCTTTCGGAACAATGAATGATCAAGACTAGAAGTATGCAACATGAATCACCAACTTCTGGAACATGAGACTTGAACTTCCGGAACATCACATGACAGAATTATCTGACTAGCCCCACTAAGCTTGATCTTCTAGAACCAGAAATACTATTTTCCGGAATAGCAGGAGTAAGCATTTGAGAATTAACGAGACAGAACTCTATCTTTAACATTCCCCCTCAAACTAAGATTGGGCTACTCCAAATCTTAGTTTGTCTCTAAGACAAGTGAACCTGAAAGTAGTTAAAGGCTTTATAAAGATGTCAGCCATCTGATATTATGAAGGAACATGATTGACCTAAAGTTGTTTTTGTGCTATATTTCTCTTACAAAATGGAAATCCACCTCAATGTGTTTAGTTCTTGAATGAAATACAAGATTGGTAGCTAAGGAGATTGTAGAATTATTATCACACCATATCGTAGTATTGATATTAGAATGGGGAATGAAGAAATCCTTCATAAGTTGAGTTAACCAAAGAACTTCAGAAGTGGCATTGGCTAATGCTTTGTATTCAGTCCCTATAGAAGATCTGTCTACAGTTGCTTGTTTCTTAGCAGACCAAGATACCAAGTTAGATCCAAAATAAACACAGTAGCCACCAGTAGATCTTCTATCTTGTGCATCTCCAGCCCAGTTAGCATCAGTTTATGCAGTTATGGTTGCTGGTGCTCTGGTGAATCTCAGACCATAATCAGATGTCCCTTTGATATATCTGAGAATTCTCTTAACTTCTATGAAGTGTTCTTCAAGAGACATGTGCATATGTTGACAGATACTGTTTACAGCATAGGAAATATCAGGTCTGGTCAAAGCTAAGTATTGAAGAGAGCCTGCTATGGATCTGTAGAGTTCAGGATTAGTCATGAGAGTATGTTTTCCAGATGATTTCCTTAAGAAAGAGGGAGTTGAGCTGGCAGTGCATTCACACATTCTAGCTTTTCTTAGCAAGTCATTAGCATATTTCCTTTGAGATAAGAATAAACCATAGTTAGTGTAGATCACCTATATCCCTAGAAAATAATTCATGCTTCCCAGATCCTTTAGTGCAAATTTGGTGTGAAGTTGAGAAATAATATCTTTTATCAGTTTTTCATTATTTCTAGTGATTAGAAGATCATCTACATAAATGAAAAAGTAAATTAAATCCTTGTTTTAATGATAGACAAAAAGGGATGAGTCAGCTAGATTGTTTTTGAAACCAAGTTTGATGAGATGGTGAGATAGAATATCATACCATTCCCTAGGAACCTGTTTCAGTCCATAAAGAGCTTTATGGAGACAACATACCTGGTCAGAATGATTATGGTCAACAAATCCAGGAGGTTGTTTCAAGTAAACCTGTTCTTGGAGATTACCATGTAAGAAAGCATTAGATACATCTAATTTCTTAATCTTCCAATCTTGTTGAACAGCAAGAGAAATAACCACCCTGACAGTAGACTGTTTAATAATGGGACTAAAAGTTTCAGTGTAATCTATACCTTCTGCTTGTTGAAAACCTTGAGCTACTAGTCTGGCTTTATATCTTGCTATAGACCCATCAGAGTTTCTCTTAATTTTAGAGGTCCACGTACAACCAACTATAGGAACATTAGAAGGAGGGTTGACTAGAGTCCAGGTCTTCTGAGATATTAGAGCTCTGTACTCTTCAATCATAGCAGTCTTCCATTCATTATGATTATGAGTTTCTTTGAAAATCTTAGGTTCAACTTGAGTACTGGATTGAATACCTAGGTTTACTACATTGTTTGAACTAGTACTTTGACTCTTAGATCTTGTGATCATTTGATGAGAGGATTGATTAGTGTGTTGATTTAGACTCTTGGAGTTGGTTATCATAGAGTGAGTAGGTATATTGTCATTTGATTGATTAGGATTATTTGTAATTGTAATCTCTGGAGGGTTATTACCAGTATCATTGTGAGGTGATAAGTTAGAGTGAGTGGAGTCTTTCAAGTTTTCTTCTCTATGAACGGTGAAGGAGGGAATAAAGTTGGTTGTGGTCTGAGTTTCTTGATTGTGATCATTTTTTGACTTTATGATGGATTGATAAGGAAATTCATTCTCAATGAACTTTACATGCCTACTCAGGTATAATCTGTTAGTAGTTGGGTCAAGACATTTAAAACCCTTAGTGCCAAGAGAGTATCCCAAGAAATGCATGTTTTAGATCTAGGTTCAAGTTTATTAGATGCATAAGGTCTTAGGTGGGGATAGCAACAACAGCCAAAAGGTCTTAGCATTTGGAAGTTAGGAGTTTCTTTGTATAATCTTTCATAAGGGATATCAAAATTGATAGAGGATTGTGGTAGTTGATTGGCACTCAAATGTGCAAATCTTAGCCATCATTTCCTCTAACTATGGCATAAATTCAATGTTAAGTTTGCAAATTATTTGAGTTGAATGTTAAATGCTTAATTGGATTGTCATAAGGTAAGCAGGCTTAACATCTGTGGTAGAGAATTTTTGTATGCTAGTCTGAGTTGCAGGGCATTCAAGAAGGGGGGCAAGAGATTTCAAAGAGAAAATGAACGTGAACTTCCGGAAAACCACATCAAAGTTTCCGGGAATTGGTAAAGCAAGAAGAGGGAACAACCGCTTGGAGTCCCGGAAGAAAAGCTCAGAGTTTGCAGGAGAGAAAGAAGGAAAGCCAAGAACCATGCCAATTTCCGGAAGATAGGAAGCCAAATATCGGAAAATGACTTCAAAGCAAAAGACAAATGCAAGCAGAGCATGGAAGTCTCGGGAAAGCATTACACGGATTCCCGGGAGAAGGTAGATGAGGAGACAATGAGGAAGCAGCAGAGAAGAATACTCCCGGGAATGCACAAATCAACTCCCGGGAAAGCAGGGCATAAGTGAAGAACTGAGAAACAAATTCCGGAAATAGAGGACTGGACTTCCGGAAGAATGGCAAAAGAAGGAAGACCAAGCAGTGAACTCCCGGTAACTCAGAAGGCATAATTCTGGGAGTTGGTAGTCTGGAAGTTATACCCGCGGGAGGGAAGTTTTAAAAGTGAAAAGTTGAGGGATTGAATTATAATTTGAAAGAAAGGAATTAGGACAGGTATAAAAGGAAAAAGATTCAGTTTCAAAAAAGGAGAATAACAAATTTCAGTTTCGGATAAGATAGAAAGTAGTTTTAGGGGAATTTTCTTCTTCTCTCTCTAAGTTTTTCTGTTTTTGATTTTGTTGCTCTTAGTTTTCAAGCTGAATTTCATTGTATTAGTTAGAAAATTCTTCTGTAGTTAAACTTAATTTCCAGTTCTTATCAATTTTCCTTTGAATTCAAGTACTGTTTCATTCAATTTTGTTAAGAATGGGTTTGATGAATTTCAAGTATTCTTTAGTAGAATTAGTATCCATGAGTAGATAAATCTCACAGGATCTAATTCAATGATCTGAGGTAATGTAATTGCAATCTCTCTCTCTCAATTTCTAGAATCTGTGTAACATGAGTTGGGAATTGATTTTGTGTAATTTGGGAATCCATTGTTGAATGAATTGTAGGTTTGATATGTTGTCGACAGTCATTAGACTGGTACATCGTATGCTTACTCGAATTCAATTCTTCAATGGAAAGTAATGATCATCACAAATCAATCCCTTATTCTATTTTCTGGTTTTATTGAATTTCACGATTATCTTCCGTAATCATTCTAATGTTAGGTGAATGATTATGAGTCTTTGCTAGAGAGAGAGTATATAATTGTGTTGCCAATGATCTGTGAATTAGATCCTTCGTCCATTAATTATTTTCAAGTGCAAATTCATTTTAGTTTCATTGAATTAAGTATCAATCCAGAAGTCTAGATACCCACTTCACCTCAACTTCCTTTTTCTCACCTTTCATTCATAAGCACTAGTTTGAAAGCAAAATTGATTTCTCTCAAGTCCATGAGGAAATGACCTGGTGTTTACCAGAACTATAATGCTTGACGAATCATCCTATTTAATCAATTTCATCTACGCTTGGGTGGGTTGATTCGATATTAAATTTGAGTCTCAGCCGAACTAATTGGTTTTAATAATCAATTGTGTTTTTAATTGTTTCTACATTGGAAATATAGACACAAGCATTTTTGGCGCCGTTGCCGGGGATTTGGCGTTTGATTTTAGTTTTACTTTTAAATTAGTGCATCCATTAGTTTCTTAGTCAAAGAAAAAAAATTCCAAATTATCAAACAAAATCAAAAATGAAAAAAAAATAGAGCAAAATCTGAGAAAAAAGAGAGAGGTTGAAGAAGATAGCATCATTGTATTTCCGGTAATAGAACCTTCTTTACCGGGAGTACAAATTGGTGTGCTTAAAAGTTTTTCTCTCAGGGAGGACAGAGCATTGCAGTACCGGGAGAACACTTATTCCACTCCCGGGAATTGAATTGAAGGAATAACGGAAGGAAGAAGTGAGGTCTGAACTTCCGGAAGAGCGAGCACTGATTACCGGAAGAACACACCCTAGACACAAAGAAGGAGGGGGCAGAGCACTGATTTACCGGGAATCCGAAAGCTTCATTCCCGGGAATAGAGAACAAAAGCTAAGATGGAACAAAATTTAAAGCGTGCATTCCCGGTAGAGCCAATGCTAACTACCGGGAGTTCACACATCTGCTGAAAAAAATTTAGTGGAAATACTGAGTGCTGCTGAGCTAAGTTGCTGCGCTTCGAGGTAAACCTTCTCTAACTTCTGCAATTCAATTTGGGTGGCCAAGCTTGGTCTTATTGCTGTTGTAGGAGTAGGAGTAGTGTTAAAGTAAATTGTTGGCACCTGGAATGGGGAGAGAGGAAATTTATTTTTCTGTTAAGGAATGTGGAATCGTGGGATGAACAATAGACTTATTCGAAGAAATTCTGATCCTCTCATGGCAAATCAGAATTTCCAAGAACAAGTCGAACATCAATATGAAGAATTCCAAAATAATGCAGCACCACAACCACCACAACCAGTGAATAACCATCATGAGGAGGAAGAGGAGGTGAGGAGTAATCATGATCAGTATCAGCTCTGGACTATGCATGATTATCTTAATCCTTCTAGGACAACTGCACCTTCATGCATCCTTCTACCTGTCCTAGCTCGTGAGTTTGTCGTGCGTCCTGGTTTACTTCAGCATCTACCACATTTCTATGGCATGGAGAATGAGAATCCTTATCTCCATGTTAAAGAATTTGAGGAAATTGTCAAAATGATGTTGGAGCATAACCAGCGTGAGGATTTTGCATTTATCAAGTTGTTCCCCTTCTCATTGAAGGAAAAGGCTAAGACCTGGCTCATTTCATTGAGACCAAAGTCTATCACAAGTTGGGGGACCTCTTGAAAGAATTTTTTAAAAAACAATTCCCAGCGCATAGAACCATAGCATTGAAGAAACAAATCCAAAATTTTTCTGAGAGACCAAATGAATCATTCTATCAGTGCTGGGAAAGGTTTAAGGATCTATTGAGTTCTATTCCTCACCATGGCTACGAGCCGTGGCAACTAGTGAGTTTTTTCTATGAGGGAACCACTCCCAAAACTAGGCAATTTGTTGAAATGATGTGCAACGGGAAATTTTTAAGTAAAGACCCTGATGAAGCCTTTGAATACTTTGAACATCTTTCAGAAAATGCCCAGTCATGGGATGTTTCAGATCCCAATGACAGGACCAAGGGAAATGGTCTTAGTCAACCGAGTGCAAGTGGCAAATATCATGTCTCAGATGACATACATGCAAAAAATTTCCAATCTGTCGAGGAAGATTGAACAAATGGAGGTTAGAAAGGTGCATGAGGTAGTTGAAAAACCACGAGAGGAGGAGCTGTGCACCATTTGTGATTCAAGGAATCACAACACACCGGACTGCCTGACCATTCCTGATTTCAAAGAAATTTTGAATGACCCTTCAGTAGTGAATGCTGTCATGCAGCAGTCCGGGCAATTCAAGAAATCGTTTAATTCCTTCTATTCCGAGACTTATAATCCGGGATGGAGGAATCATCCAAATTTCAGTTGGAAGAATGATAACTCTGCTCAAATACAACCACCTCCACCACCTCAGTTTCTACCTCAAAATTTATTTCCAAATCAACACCAACCACCACCACCAATCTAATTTCAGAATCAAGGGTACCCACAACCCCAATTCCAAGAACAAGTTCCTAATCAACCTCATGGTTTTGGGTACCAGAATCATCAAGGAAATGCACCCCCGATGTCTTACAATCAACAAATTCGAAAAAATCTGGAAGAACAATTGATCTCATTTATGCAAAGCACCAAACAAGACATCAGGGAAATGAAGAGTCAAATCACCAAATTAAATAGTGCTGTGGGGGTGTTGCAATAAGAAAAAGGGAAATTCCCGCACAACCATAGCACAATTTAAAAATTCAAAATTCCATTGAAGGAAATCCCTCCGAAAGTGAAAACATTGAAGATGTAAAATCTATAACAACACTCCGGAGTGGAAAAGTTGTGAATAACCAAGTGGGAGTACCAAAAGAGAAACAAAAATTCACAAGGGAAGAAAAAGGGAAGGAAGTAATGGAGGAGAACAAAGCTGAGGTAAAAGAGAGAGTTGAGAAAAGAGATGAGACTTGTCCCATACCTGCACCATATCCACAAAGGCTTAAACCTATGCCTAAGTTGAACCATCAAGCTGAGATTTTCGAGCTGTTTAAGCAAGTGAAAGTGAACATCCCCTTGCTGGATGCCATTCGACAAGTCCCCTCTTATGCCAAGTTTCTGAAGGACTTGTGCACTGTCAAGAGGAGAATGAATGTGACAAATCGGGCCTTTCTCACTGAACAAGTAAGTTCCATCATTCAATCTAGTGCACCTCCTAAGTATAAGGATCCAGGCTGTCCCACGATAGCTATTACCATAGGGGAGGTGAAACTAGAGAGAGCATTACTTGACCTTGGAGAAAGTGTGAACTTGCTGCCATATCATGTGTATGAGACCTTGGGTCTAGGAGAGTTGAAGCCTACCACGATAACACTGCAATTTGCAGATAGGAGTGAGAAAAGACCCAAGGGTGTTATTGAGGATGTTTTGGTCCAAGTGGACAAGTTCTATTTCCCTGTTGACTTCATTGCCCTTGACACTCATCCGGTTGCAAATGTAAAGTCTCAAATCCCAGTCATTTTAGGACGCTCGTTCTTGGCCACGGCCAATGCATTGGTAAATTGTAGAACGGGTGTCATGAAAATCACTTTTGGAAACATGACTGTAGAGCTGAATATGTTTAATATTTGTAAGCAACCGGGTGATGATGAGGACGTGTACGAAGTTAACAGTGTGGAAACCACTCCTTTGATCAATAGAGGTGAACAAAATGATCCTCTCTTGATGTGTTTGGTGAATGCCGGGATGGAGGACCATGTTCCATCACCGGCAAAATTGGAAATTTTTGAACTTCTTGATCGAGATGAGGTATATCATGTGAACGGGTGGATGCCCAAATTTGAAGAGATTGGCACTATAGCTCAACATCTCATTCCGTCACATGAACAACCTCCAAAACTTGAGCTTAAACAGCTCCCCTCGTACTTAAAATATGCTTATTTGGGGGCAGGAGAATCTCTTCCCGTCATAATCTCATCTGAGCTGAATGAAGAATAAGAGGCACAACGTTT
>NMUG010006307.1:0-12656 GCA_002855965.1 Monotropa hypopitys | reverse complement strand
ACATACTTTGGGATTTCCGAATTCCGATAAAATTCCGAAAATTTTCCAATCATAGATTTTGATTAATTTCCAAACAAATTTCAAACATGCATTGATATTTGTATGAGAAATTTCAATTAATATTTATGTTTTTTGTAATTGTAAGTGAGAAAATGAAATTCATAACGATCAATTAATCATATGACAACTTTAAAGTTTGCGAATATTAAAAAAGTTTGATATTATACTCTTTAATCTGCACTTATATAAAGATAATCGTGTTGTTTTTTCCATTAGAAGACATTGTTCAAATTTCTAGTGCAATAAAAATTTTAGAGTTACAAAAAAATTGAAAATTTAACCAAAATTCCGAAAATTTTCTAAAAATTCCGAAAAAATCAAAAATTTTGAATTTCCGAAAATTCCGAAATTTCCGAAATTTCCGAAATTGGAACAGAAATAAAATTTACGAAAAAAATAGTTCCGAAATTGGAACGAAAAAATTAGTTTCGAAAAAAATGTTCCGAATTCCGAAATTAGTTTTTCCGTTCAGTTCCGTCCGATGTGCAGCCCTATGTGGCATGACATCCTGACAGTGCAAATGAGAAATTATACAATCATTTGCATGTGAAACTCTGATATAGTCAACCATATATGAGTCAACCTACCGGCACTGCGGATCAAGTTGATCATGTACGGCTAGACATCTTAGCAATATATATCACATCCCGTTCTAGTCCGACAATAATATATGCCCGCATGAACACGATGACGTAACTAAACAGAAAATACTATAATGACAAATGAAAATATTTGCCAACCTTGAATTACAAATAAACACTCTTATACATTGATCTCACTAACATATTACAAACTTTTCCCAAATACTTAAACAAAAAGTTAACAAAAATATAAGAACAAACTATCAATAGAACTACTATCTACCAAGATGTCCTCCAAAATGCTTCAAGCTCCAACGCTATAGTAGACCAAACTAGTTATTCCGAATCTAATTTCTCAATACACAAACGCAAAAAAAAAACAAATTAGTTTGTTATATTATTTTAAATATTATAATTTGTGTTTAATTTATTATATTCAATATGAACCATTGTGGACAATATATGCTTAGTGATGAAGCATGTGATTGGTGATGTGATTTGCTTAAATATAAAGACTAAGTGTCAAAGATGGTGAGTTTAAAGTATATGGTGGAAAATAGACTTGGCAGTCAAAATAGACAATATTGTGCAGGGCGGGAGCGGTCGTTATAGTGCGGGATGAGGTTACTAGCATGCCGATATAGCGGGCGACATGTACAGGTGTCGATCGATCATAGGGTAGCAATCCACACACGTGTCGTGGCTATTCACGCCTAAAGGGACATAATCATGTTTCCTAATGAAGTATGAATATTTAAAGAAAGTTTAGCATATTGGGAAAGGATTCAAATCCCAAGAAACATGGGGAAGTCTGACGAGAATCTAGAAAAAAGATACGGCTTACCCAAAAAGAGGGATAAGAAGTCTCATCTAGTTCCTGATTACCAGCGAGAAGCTGGTAATCCGAAAGGCCTCTATAAAAGCAAAAGTTCAGCCTACAGAAAAATGTACATGCTAATTTCCCCTCAGACTCACATTTGTGCTTTCATGTAGCTTTCTCTCAATCAATGACTAACTTAGTCATTGGAGAGCCTTTCGGCCAATAGAGTGGGATGCCCTTTAACCCTTATTTGTGACCGTAGATACAGGGAGGAGTACAACCAGACTAGCAAGAAGATTCAGCACGATCCAGACCAAATAAAATCTAAAGTTCATCTACGGTGGTGAAGAGCAGTCAAACTTTATCACCACACAATTGGCGCCATCTATGGGAAACCCACCCACGAAAGAAGAAAAGCAAACCAGAATCAGGTAAAGAAGATGGCAATCAATGACAATGAGTTCCTCACCGTCAGAAAGGAGGTCGAGAATGGGAAACGAACAATCACCACCCATTCTGACCCACCTTTGGCACCAAAGAAGGCCGGAAACACGTTGTCTCGCATCCAATGTAATTATATGGGTGCTCCTAGTCTAACATTAATGTAGGACAATGTCTACACCACAGTCGCACAGCCGAACACGCTTACAGAA
Source organism: Monotropa hypopitys (assembly GCA_002855965.1). Lineage (NCBI taxonomy): Eukaryota > Viridiplantae > Streptophyta > Magnoliopsida > Ericales > Ericaceae > Monotropa > Monotropa hypopitys. The sequence continues at coordinate 10,542 of NMUG010006307.1, read as the reverse complement.
TGGACCCAAACCATACTCCAGTCTACAGTCGCACTGCCCTACATACAGCCGCACAGCTCACACCTATACATTTTCCCGAGTTGTCCACATCTGCAACTATAGCTGAACTGCCAACAGTGACCGAACTGCCACTTTTGCAGAACTTCCCACGGGACCTTCAACCCAGCTCGACCGGTTTAGCCCGTTTGGACAGCCCGACCAGCTCAGCCCCGACCATCCACCCTAGCACGGCCTCAATAGCTGCACCCAGCTCGGCCACATTCCCGCAACCCTACTGGAATGAGATAACAAGGGGACCACTTGACATCCTCTAACACATCTGTTATACCTTTATCAAATTTTGATAAGATAGTACATTTGTAATCATTAGTTGGGGTTATTTTCGTATTTTTATCCTCATTCTTTTAGGGTTCCGTGTATTCCCTTGAAGGCTATTTAAGCCTTGCGATATAGAAACTTTGACAACTTTTATCAAATATTCAAAATCCCTCACTCTCAGATTGTGAGCTTGCCTCCTTCCTTCTCAGGTGGATTCCTGATTGCAAGTGGATTTCTGTGTTGCTCCAGTGGATTCCTAGCACTTCTACCGGATTACGGTATTAATCTGTTCACATCTCTGATACCAACTGATACAATGCGAGGTGGAGAAAATGGGGCAGACTGATACAATACGAGGTGGGGAAAATGGGGCAGACAATTCAGGCAAGGCAGAATCGTAAGAGATGTGAACGGATTAACACCGTAATCTGGTAGAAGTGCTAGGAATCCACCTGAGCAGCACAGGAATCTACATGCAATCAGGAATCCACCTGAGAAAGAAAAAGGCAAGCTCACAATCCAAGAATGAGGGGTTTTAAATATTTGATAAAAGTTGTCAAAGTTTGTACATCGCAAGGCTTAAATAGCCTCCAAGGGAATACATGGAACCCTAAAAGAATGAGGGTAAAATACAAAAATAACCCTAACCAATGATTGCAAAATTTACTGTCTTAACAGATTTTGATAAAGGTATAACAGATGTGTAAGAGGATGTCGGGTGGTACCTTGTTGTCTCATTCTAGTAAGGTTGCGGGGATGTGGCCAAGCTGGGGTGCAGCTATTGAGGCCGTGTTGGGGTGGATGGATGGGTTGAGCTGGTCGGACTATCCGGACAGGCTGAATTGGTCGAGCTAGGCTGAACGTACTGTAGGCAGTTCAACAAAAGTGGGAGTTAGGCCATTGTTGGCAGTTTGGCTACAATTGCGGATGTGGGCAGCTCGAGAAAAGGTATATGTGTGAGTTGTGCGGCTGTATGTAGGGCAGTGCGGTTGTAGTCTAGAGTACGGTTGGGGTCCATTTTGTGGCTGTGTTCGGCTGTGCGACTGTGGTGTAGATGTTGTCCTACATTAGTCTCCCCCACCAGAAAAGAACTTGTCCTCGAGTTTTCTGCATACTCAGGAGGGTGGTAGTCAATCAGATCTCCGACGTGGAAAGTGTTGGAGATGTGCAAATCTCCAGGGAGTTCCACCTTGTATGCATTGTCATTGTTCTTAGTCAGAATCTAGCAAGGACCAACTCTTCTCATCTTCAACTTGTTGTAAGTTTCGACTGGTAATCTGTCCTTCCAAATGTGTACCATGACTAAATCTCCTTCTTTGAACACCTTCTTTCATCGGTGTTTGTCGGCTTGCTTCTTATACTTGGCATTTGACTCCTCCAATCTTGCTTTGGTATCTTCGAGAGTGTGGATCACTTTATCAGCTTTCTGTATGACAACTCGATGTAGTCCTGCTCGGGATGGTAGAGGTGCAAGATCAAGGGTGCGTACAGGCACATGGCGGTAGACGACCTAAAATGAGTCTGCCCTGTGATTTATTCACCGTATTGTTGAAAAGCAAATTCATCTTGTGGCAACTGCAAGTCCCACTACTTGGGATTATCTCCATCCAAACAGCGAGGCATATTTCCAAGAGTACGATTGACCACCTCTGTTTGGTCGTCTGTCTGGGATGGCAAGTGCTGCTGAATAGCAAATTAATTTCGAATCTGGCCCACAATGTCCTCCAAAAATGACTCAAGAACTTATTGTCTCTATCCGAGGTAATGGATTTAGGTACGCCGTGCAACCGAACAATCTCTCTGAAGAAGATGTTGGCAATGTTGGATGCATCATGAGTTTTTCTACATGCCACAAAATACGCCATCTTTGAAAACCTGTCAACGACCACCATAATTGAGTCAGCAACCCTCTGAGTTCGTGGCAATCCTAGAATGAAATTGTAATGACCCGTCCCAATTAATTATTTAATTTTAAATAATTATTGGACAAATACGTTACAAAGAAACACCTCAAGATAAAACTCAAGTCTTAATAATTAAAACCTCAAAAGATACCTTCACCTCAAGATAAAAATTTAATAAAAAGCCTTACAACTTCAAGATATAACATCACCTCACACTATGACATCAACATAAAGCTTCTAGTACAGTGGAACACTACATCTCACAAATCTCAAAATAGAATAATTCTAGTATCTACTAGCAACAACAAAACAAGGCAACACTGCCTGAAAAGTAAGCAATTGCTACAACTGAAATAATCTAACAAACTACACAACTAGCCCAAAAACAAGGCTATCAAAACTAGCCAACTCAATCACTTGCTAAAAACTGCCAAGCCCTCTGAAAGGACTAACATTGCTCCAAGCCTCATTATAGTGGACCAAATCCTCAAGCCTCCAAGTCCTGGATTTCCAAGCCAAAAGAAAAGAAAGACACAAGTGAGGAAATCCAGAGTTTGTTAGATATGATATCTAAACATATGACTAACAAGAGATAAATTGACATAATTGAATAACTTGAATTAAAAGCGTAAAGAAAGCTAACATAAGTATTGAATTCATTTTTATTCTCATTTATACTTCTTCCGAGTCTTACATTCTTTCATCTTTTATTTCATTTATATGATTCCATTTCTTGATTCAATGACCACTAAAATAATCATGCATTTCTTATTATTGCAAGTCTATGCCCAAGGAGGGAGACAACTCCAAGGGACTGTCCATCATACTCAACGTCTACCAAGTAAGTGTGTCCAAGCAACAGTCAATATACGAAGGATGTGAAAAGCCCTCTACAACTAGTCATTAACGTCTAAGGATTCATATAGAATATTTTACCTCAAATGCCATCTTTAATGAACTATTCATTTCTTGTCTAAGATATATACTTCTAACAGTACTACTAATTTTATGTGTACCAAACAATGATTATTACTAATGATAATCATCTATAAACCATATACTTCAACTCTATATCAACTACTGTATAACACGAATGAAGCCATGTAAATATATTTACATTTCCAACTTCTTACATTCCTATAAGGAATAAATATACTTTATACTCTAGCGTGAACACATACACACCCAAAATATAATTGATTTACTTCCACTTATAACTCTAGGGTGAACACATATACCCGATAATATAATTTTGATTTACTCATGCCCGAAGGCTAGCCCACCTGGCTAAATTCATCATTCATCAACATCCACCACATGTGGAACAAAAACACCAATTGCCCAAAGGCTAGCCCACCTGGCTATATTTGATATTAATTATCATCTTCTGCCAACACTGGCCACCTTAGGCTTAACTCCTAGCCTCTTGGCAAAAAGGCCGAACTGTCAACACTGGCCATCTTAGGCTATACACAAGCCTTAAAACAATAAATGCCAACTGCCAACACTGGCCACCTTATGAGTATAAAACACTCATTCTGCCCACACTGGCCACCTTAACACATACACAAGTGACAAACATCGTCTTAATATATATATATATATATATGTATATATCTAAGGGCAATATTTCTCTTTCACATGGACTCTCACACAAGTAGTCCTACTCAACACCTCTTATTAAATTAACAAGGCCCAAAGAGGCCACACACTTCTAACTGTCAACCAACAAGCAGCGTATCACATATACACATAAGTATTATAATCATTAAGTAACCCTACATAGGTTTATCACGCTTCCACTATGCTACTCTGATTATTCTTTTCTTGATTTACTTCATGCATAACATTCGAAGGAGCGTACACCTTAACTACTAATTTCCAATGCATTAGTGTATTTAACATCATTGTAGACTCAAGTGACCCACCAAGGGAAATCCTACGTATCCACCGTATATGTTGTACAACTAGGTACCTTAATCATTCAAGGTTTCTTAACTTACTTCATCATCTTTTTTATAATTATAGACTAATCCATTTGAGTCAAGTAGTCTTACGTAAACATGAAAATTGTTCGCATATGAGTAAATAAATTTCATATCTAACACAAACTCACCGGGTACCAACGAAGAGCCAAACAACCTCCTCCACAAGCCTTGGAAGAGTAGCCATTCATGTGACATAGATTTAAGTGGATTAAAACCCACATATACATTGAATTATATAAAAGGAGACCAAACATTAATAATGTACTCAAACAACCCTCAAAATTCACAAAGGTTAACCTCAAACACTAATGACTTCCTAAAACTAAGTCTAAACCTTTAAAGGTTAAGGCATGAATGTCTCACTCCAAATAAATCTCCAAACACTCCCAAAGTTGGCTAAAATCCTCCAAACATGGCTAATATAAGCCTAAGGGTGTTTATCTCAAGACCCCACAACAATCCTCAAACAAAAACTTCAATTTGAACTAACCGGTACGGGACCGGTATGGATCTGGTACACCGCCCGGCATGCCGGCCGGCATACCGGTTAAGCTAAAATCCCAAACTTTAATAAGGCAAAGCCTACTGTCCGATTTAAGCAAAAACCGGTATACCGGATGGCATGCCGGTTAGGCCAATTCTAAGGAAAACAAATGAAAAGCCCACACAAAAAGACCAATATTGTTGCGACAACCAAATGCTTAGAACTTTTACATATAGATCTCATGGGTCCCTCTCGTACAGAGAGCTTATGAGGAAAAATGTACATTTTGGTTATAGTTGATGACTTTTTTGGATATACTTGGGTCGGATATTTGAGAGAAAAGTCAGATGCTTATGCCTGTTTTAAGTCTATCTGCATTCGAATACAAAATGAAAAAGGTTTGTGTATTATGCGAGTCCGAAGTGATAGAGGAAAGGAGTTTGAAAATTCTGACGTCAAGCATTTCTGTGATAAAAAGGCATAAAATATGAATTTCTGCTCCTCGCACTCCCCAGCAAAATGGGGTTGTTAAAAGGAAAAATCGAACCCTTCAAGAGATGGCAAGGGTATTGCTTCATTTGAAAAATGTTTCCAGAAATTTATAGGCAGAGACTATCAACACTGCTTGCTACACTAGCAATCGGGTGTATGTTAGGCCCGGAACCACCATGTCTCCATATGAGATTTGGAACGGGAAAAGGCCTACAGTTAAATACTTCAAAATCTTTGGTTACAAGTGCTATATTTTGAGAGATGGTGAATCTATCGGAAAATTTGATAGTAAAAGTAATGAAGGTATTTTTCTTGGATATTCCACCACTAGCAGGGCATACAGAGTTTACAATCTTAGAACTTCTACTTTGGTGGAGTCTACTAATGTAGTGGTGGATGATTCCACACTTGATGAGTCTGTGCCATGTAATGTTGAGGATAGTGATAATTGGGATATCTTTGAGGATAGTTCCTCTAGTGGAGATTATGTTGAGGGGGAGTCTATGACAACTACGTTGAATGAAGTACACGTCACTGTTTTAGGGGAGATTCACTTGACCATGAGGAGACTTTGGAAGTTGAATCATGTAATAGCGAACTTAACGTAGACCCCGAATTGGGCAATCATGAATTAAATCAATCCACTAGAGAACCTTCTTATAGAATGAAGTTGTACCATCCTGCGGATCAAGTAATTGGTGAAATTAATGAAGGCATTCGGACTCGTAGTAAAAGACAAAACGAAATCAACTTTGTGTGCTACACTTCCTCTTTTGAACCTAAAAAGGTGGAAGAAGCTTTGTCCGTTGAGTACTGGATTGAGGCAATGCATGACGAATTGTAGCAATTCACAAGAACGACGTGTGGTATCTTGTCCCACGTCCATCTCACATCAATGTTATCGGTATGAAATGGATTTTCAAGAATAAAAAGGATGCCGATGGTACTATTGTCAGAAATAAAGCTCGTCTTGTAGCTCAGGGACACACACAAATAAAAGGGATAGACTACGATGAAACTTTTGCTCCTATGGCTCAACTTGAGTCGATTAGGTTACTGTTTGGGATTGCTGCACACTTTGGGTTTAAACTGTTTCAGATGGATGTTAAAAGTGCATTTTTAAATGGCGATCTACATGGAGAGGCTTATGTAGAACAACCAAAAGAATTTATTGACCCATAATTTCCAAAACATGTATATCGTCTTCGGAAAGCCTTGTACGGACTGAAACAAGCTCCTCGAGCATGGTATGATCGTTTAAATGACCATCTTTTAAATACCGGCTTCGTTCGAGGGGGAGTAGACCGAACACTATTTTTTAGAAAAACTAAAAATGATATTTTAATAGCTCAAATTTATGTCGATGACATTGTGTTCGGGTCTACTTGTGGGTCACACTCCTGGCAATTTGGTGTTCAATTGGCACACGAATTTCAAATGAGCCTTATGGGAGAACTGACTTACTTTTGGGGCTTTCAAGTTAGGCAAGAAGATGACGGTATCTTTCTCTCTCAATCCACATATGCTCGTGAGTTGGTTAAGAAGTTTGGGTTGAATGATGCCAAGTCTACGCATACTCCAATGGCTACTACAATTAAATTATCTCGGGACTTAGAAGGAGTTAGTGTCGATCCTACTTATTACTTCTAGTCATCCTGATATCGCATACAGCATTGGAGTATGTGCTAGATATCAATCTGATCCTAAAGAGTCACATGTCTCAGTTGTTAAAAGAATTATTCGATATATTAAAGGGACTGTCTCCTTAGGTCTATTCTATCCTCGTGGCACTCTAGTTGACTTAGCTGCTTTCTCTCAACCGAGCTGGAGCTTCACTCCATTGGCGATCCCAATGTCAGAAGTGCTGTCCTTTTTAAGCTCTTCAGGGCACATGGACCTCGTTCCTTCACGTCCCCTACCAAATCCTCTCCCTACACATTTTCGGATGGATTTACGATTAGCCTTTCACTCCAACCAGATGGGCTATACCGTCGAAAATTGCCGGACGCTCAAACATAAGGTGCAAGACCTTATTGATGCCGGGATCATAGACTCGGTGGAGACGAACACACCCTTAGATGCCACAACGGAAACTACGAGTCTTGAAGACTTCCCGTTCATGGCTACGCCCAAAGAAGAACAGGGGGATCTTGAAGAGGATTTGCTTGAATGATCGGTATACTGACGTCATCCATCCTCCATCACCAAAAACTGGACGGTCCGTCTGTTCCCCAAGCCTGCGTTTCTTGATAAACTGCGGCAATTTACATATACTGTTTATTTTATGTTTCATTTTCTGTTACAGAATGTAGATAAACCGCAACTTTTGTGAGATATATGTATCTTTTATCTTGTTACGTCTAATGTCAAGAAAAGTTTCATATATTTTGTTCATTTATCTTCTCTGATAAGATATTATACAAATACACAAATTTCAAAAAAATACATGACTCGATGTTCATCCTTTTACATTCAAAGTGGTCAATCAAATTTTAACATATTGAGAGTAAGACTTCAAAAACGAATCGGATTAGGATCTGATCAGAAGCCACACCAATTGTTGAAGATAGAACAACAAAAACAGAAGGCGTCAAGCCCAGAGACATCCATCTCAACTACACCTCCGAGCCTTCAAAATGGTTATCGGACATTCATACAGACTCATACTGGGGCAATGTAGTATTCCCCAGTTTCTAGCTACAAAGAAACACAAATCCCATCACTTCAAGGCCGGATAAGTAAGCTAGACGAGAAAAGACTAGCAACAGGCTTTCATCCTCAGTACTACCAATAGAGAATCTCTAAAAAATTTAGCAAACATATATGGCCGAGAATCTTCCAGCAAGACGACTTGGTCTTGAAGCAAATTCTCCCCATACAAGAAGAAGCCAAAGGGAAGTTCTCCCTCAATCATCAAGAATTCTTCATCGTGTCCGAAGTACTTTCAAGTGGAGCCGTCATCCTAGAAGATATGGATGGACCCGAGTCCCCTCTTCCTCTTAAACTTTGATACATCAAAACTCTACTATGTCTAATTAGTAGAATTTTCTTCCGAATATAATGATTGAACTCTGACTTCAATCAAAACATCATCTTCTTGATGATTGATCCGGTGAAATTTGAGTGTAGCAGCATGTCCACTATCTCTTTCGAGGCTTTAATACAAATTTCCTTTTCTCTTCTTATCTAACCAGAGCGATTCAAAAAAAATATTATCATCATGAATATACGATGATCACAAAAATCGCCACTCCCTTTACATAAACAAAAAGGGGAGATTCTACAAAAGATCTCTACTTATATCTTTTTGAACTCTTCAGCCTCTCCTCATAATAGAAATGCTCATGCTCGCTCAAAGTCATCGGACCTTAGTCAAGAAGTTTATGTCTTGTCAAAGTCAGAATCCGAGTCATTTTCTAAAAACAATCATCATTATCTGGCATAGTTAAAACCTGAGAAGGAAAACTATGGCAAGATCGGAAAACCCCGCATGGTTAAAACCCAAGAGGGAATCATGGCAAAAAAAGGGGATACAAATCCGGTATAGTCAAAACCCAAGAGGGGACTACAACAAAAATGGATCAATCCAGTACGGTCAAAACTCGAGAGAGGATCGTAGCAAAATCAGAACAAGTACGAAAGGCATCCAGTGTAGCTATCAATCCCAAGGGGGAGTTACAACAAAAATGGATAAAGAAAAAGGCAACGAAATGAACACATACAGAACCACTCTCCGGAGTCAGTTGAAACTATGAAGCATGTCAGAATAGCAATGAAGTCAGAACCGACGTCGGCACAACAATCGGCTTTTCGAAGGAACAACTTCTCTAAGGATTTAGTTCGATTCGTCTTAGCGGTCCGTCACTTCATGTGTTAAAAATTACTAAATCACTTTCAAAAAAAAAAGGAATGAACTTGAGTTTCCGCCCTTGATCTAATCGAGCGGGCCTTATCTACAAAACTTATTCAGATTGATCAACTTAAATTGAGTATCAATCTCCCTTATCAGATAAGCATACGTGTCTGAGAATATATTTGCTTATTTGATAAAGATTGCAGATAATAGAAATATATTCATGCATCAGAAGAGGTACATTGATGTTCCATACAGAAATAGAAATATAGAATATCAATATGCTAAACTACTGCAGGTCTCTCTGTGAGAACACATCCAGCAAGCCCAGCAAAGCCTGGCACATCTCTCTATATCGGGCGGTCAACACATTATCAGTCACGGTACCTGATTTGTCCACCTCTAACAAACAATATAGCATCCGTACCATTGTATGCAGCTGAGCCATGTCTGGATAGCCACCTGGGAACAAGTACTCCATAGAGGCAAAAGTAGATCGTAAGCCCTCTACATCATGGAAGTGAAACCCCTCTCTAGCCAGACGCCAATGAGCTGCACGCAGTCTATCATGCGACCTCCGGACTTCAACAAGCGATCTATGATATGATCCAGTCATAGTGTGAAAATCCTCTTGCAGTCGATCCCTGTCATCACGAAGATCACCAATACGGTCATACGATGCATCAACTAGTCGATCGAGATCCGCTACCTCGCGCAATAGCCCGCTGATCTCCTCTAGTTGGGCCTCATATCGCCGAGTAGCCCGTTGCAATGAATCTTCTAAACCGGCTACTGTGCTGGTTGAACTGGTTGAAGCTCCCACATCCTCAAGGTCTCGCTGTAAGCTACCCGCGGCAACCTCCATACTCGATAACTATAGGGACAAGTGATCGACATCTCTCTGAAGAGAATCTCGCTCCCCAGTAATGAACGAAACTTGCCGAATGGCCCTATCTCTCTCACCAGTCATCTGTAAATGCCAAGAATGTGAATCTATCATCTGCGCCGTATAATTCGAAGACTGCGATGCCAAGTATGAGGACCACTGCGGTAACAGAAACTGATCCAAATATGCCGGGAAAGTGGCTACCATGCCAGCCTGATGATCAATCTCTGATGCGATCCAGTCCAGATACGTCTCCGAGATACAAGGAGTATCACTGGTCCAGGCAGATGAAATCGTAACTCTCCGATCCCATAAAGCAGAAGCCTCTCCAACCAAAGGATGAGCAAAATCACTAGCAAAATCAAAATGGTATCTCCTTCCATCAAAGAGCGAAGAAGAGACCGGAATATCCTGGTCAAGCCCGAACTATCTGAGGACTCGACACCCATAATACGACACCATACCGTATAAACCAACAAGGGGCTGAAAGGACAAGCCTAGCCCATATACAGTCACTGCGTGCTCCATAGCACCAAAACACTGATATCCCAAACAATGGTATCCGGTGTAATGCTGTCCAAAGCCACTATCTAAGCATCCAACTGCTGAGGGATGTA
>NMUG010006306.1:0-12656 GCA_002855965.1 Monotropa hypopitys | reverse complement strand
CTCTAGGCCGATTTTACATTCAGTGGTAGTACAGTCGCAGGTTCGTAGCGTTCCACGGTCTGAGGATTGGAGTGCCGTCCAGATCCTCAAGTCGGTAAGCCCCGGTCCCTGTATGCCCGACGACTTTGTACGGTCCCTCCCAATTGGGACCGAGCTTTCCGTCGGAACTCTTCTTCTTGTTGCCCACCACCTTTCTGAGGACGAGGTCGTCGATCTTGAATGCCCGACACTTGACACGATTCCCTTTGGCCTTGTCTAGGAAACAATTTGATAGATGTTGGACGTGGTACTTCTCTTTTGAATCTTGGTCAGACACGATGCTTTACTACTTTTCTTTACGATGAGTGAAATGTGGAATTTGAAAGAAAAGGAAATGTTTTACTTTAATGAGATCCATAGCATTGCATATTTACATTCTTTGCACTATCACTCACATGCACCCAGTAGTATAGATGTTTGGAGATAGATTGTCTCTACCAGGCGGTCGTGCCTGACCCTCTACTTTTGTAGGACTTTCCCTTTGGACTTGGAGCCGCTGGATCCTTCGCAGGACTTGGGACTGGACTGGACTGTAGTGATAGATTGTCTTTACTTTCAGTGTTGTACTTTCTTTTCTTAACTATTGGCCGCGTTGTACGGGATTATCATATAAAATCCCTTTTGGCCCCTTTATCTTTTAGTTGATGCACTGTTGTATAGGGTTATGTTATAAAACCCTATTCGCATCATTTATTTGTATTTCATTTTAAGCAGAGCATGTGATGTAATAAGTAGTGTAATGGGTAGTGTGTGTGTGTGTGTGGTAGATAGTTCTTTACCTTTGTTTGGATACTCGTTACCTACATTTAACATTCCTGAAAAAAAATATGTCTCAAATTTTGGGGATGTTACAATTGGTATCAGAGCGCTCGTTCCGACTTACCTAGGTCTTTGGGTGAGAATTTAGTCTCAATGAGCACACCGTTTCTTTTATGTAGCTCTGATGGATTGCATTTAGGGTGCATGGCATGTGTTTCTAGGCATTGAATGTGTGTGCATTGCATGGATCTCATAAAATAACAACATTTTTATAACTCAAAATAACAAAATGGTTTGGAAATATGTGGTGTCTACTCCTTCGAGTTGGTCTTATTGTTGCTCTTTTAGGATTTTGAGTAAAATCCAATCTCTGTTGAGGTGACTTTTGGGCCTGTTTTGGCATTTGTTAGAGGATCTTGACGATATTGAACTTGTTTGTTCCTGTTACATCCTCTTGTTGATAGTGTTGTCACCTACTCTGTAGTGGTGAACTGTTTCGAGTTCCTAGTTCTTAGAGCGCGAATGAGTTCCTTCGCTGGCTCTTGTGACGATTTGGCTTCTTGTTCCTCGATATCGGTCGTTGGTGATTATAGTTATGGCTTGTCGAACCTATCCCTTCGTAGGAAGCGAATCTTTATCATTGTCGTCGTGGCTTTTAAGTCTATCTCTTGCAGTGGATGTTGGACTTGTGACGGTTGTCGATGGATTCTTGTTTACTCTCCTAGTGAGAATGAAAATTCTGCGTGCGATTGGTTAACCGTCCCTTGAGTTCTCTCTCTTGTGATTCTAGATGAACTTCTTGTGCGATATTCCTTGTAGAAGATTGTTGTTCTTCTTGACGTCGATGATTGGATAATCATTCCTTGCGGTTTGAAAATGGTAGTGCTCTTGCGAGTGAGCCTTGAATTCTATTTCTCTTCGGGACGTTGATCTTTGGAGTTTGTCGTTTGCCCTGTTGGATCTGACTATTTCCTGGTGGTCGAGTTCTGACTCCCATTCCAGTTGTGTGGTTGGCTTCTTGTTCGATAGCCTGGTTGTTGATGGATGTTCTCTCTCGGGATTGATTTGATCTCCCTGTCTCGTTTTGTTTCTTGTGTAAGTTGTGGAACCTCAGAATGACCTTACTTGTGGGATTGCGACTAGTGGTTTCTCTTGGTGTGTTAGCACTTGGTGGTCTAGCGATCATATTTCCTTTGGAAGTGAGGATGTTTCGGTGTAGTAAGGCCTTGTTGTGGCAGAAATGGTGTGTAATTCATATGGGATGTGAAATGTCCTTGGGATAGTAGGTTCTCCTTGAGGACTAGTGCCAAGTAGTCGATGTTAGTGGTGGTAGTGCTCTACCCTTCCTTGATGCGAGAGTTGAGTTTGGCTTGTGGTCTGAGGTTCTTCGAGGATTTGTATTAAACTTATTGCCTTGCAGTTGCAGTACTTCTTGGTTGATTGAGAAGGTCGAAAGAGTTTAAGTGTAGTATCTTGTTCTTGTGGTAGCCCTAAGTTGTGACTTGAAGTCTTACGAGACGGACTGAGTTGTGTAGGTCCACTGATGGTTAGGTGGTTACTTGATCATTTGGGTATTTGGTTAGCCGGTTGTGTCGGTAATTAGGTTGTTTGGTTAATTGGATTGTAGAACAACTTGAGAAATAGCCTTGTGTTGAAATTGTCTCAATTGGTTGTTGGGCTTGTTGTGTGAATTGAGTGTTAGACCTTCTTTTGAGGTGCCTTGGTGTTTACTTGACGAGTCGTTGTTGTTGGTTCGTGTGTTAGGATTTGGGAAGGTAACTTGAGGATTTTGGTTCCCTTTCGAAGAGTTGGAATGATAGCGTATGTGTGATTACCTTGTGGTTTTCTCGAAAGTGGTATTTGGGTTTGAGGTTATTGTTTTAAAGGATAAGAATGATTGGGTCGATGACTTGAGGTATCTTGTGTCTTGATTGGGATTTGAAGACGTGAGTAGGACTTGCTTCTCATTTGGGCATAAGGTTGTAGAAGGTGATTTCTGTTTGGGTAATCCTTTTGGCTTCGTCTTGGCGGTGATGTGTTGTTCGTCTCGCACGTACTGATTTATCTAGTTTGTAGAACTTGTCGAAAATTGTATCCCAGCTTCGTGCACTCTGTCTCGCGGGCTACCTTCGTGCGTTTGTTCTTGTTCGCCATGTCTTCGTACGAATCCAGATTGTTGTCGTATCTGTTGGTGCCGTGTCCATTTGCGTTTGAACACTTATGTTCCGTGATGTTGTCTCCCTTTTCAGCCTTGTTTGAAAGTGTGTTGTGGGATTGGTTTGTGTTTGGTGTGATAAGTGAGACGGATTTACCTTTGTGTTGTACAACTGTATTGCGAGCGATGGGGTAGAATGTTTGTGTCTCTGTGAAGTCGACTGCACCGACTTGGATTGTGGTGATGTTTGGCATGACCAGTGTGTGTAGTCTGTGTCATGTGGTGTAGGAATGAACATGAAGGATTATTTTGAGAAGGTGACTGGCCAGCACATCTCAAATCAAACTTCATAGTCATTCTGGTACCGCGCTAGGTGTGTGCGGGTTAGTTTGTGAGATTTTGATTATTCGGTTCTTCTTTTGGTGGCGTTGTGTTTGTTTGGTGTGATTTGGGTGGCACAGTTGTTGTGTGACCATCCCTTGCGGGTTGTCTTATTTCCAAATCCTACTTCGTATCGGTTGGATTGTTCCTACTTTGTTCGGAAACTTATTTCGGGGTTGTTTCGCGCGTTCGTGGTGATAAAGTCGTTGTGGACTTTTTTGCGGTAGTCAAAAATCATTCTTTTATTTTTCTAAAATTTTTAGAAAAATATTTGGAAAAATCTGAGTATCTGTATCGTGTCCGTATCGTATCCATACTGTATTCGTGTATCGGTATCGTACCGGAGTATACTCGGCATATCAGCGTGTCCTAGGTGTATCCTTATCGTATCGGCGTGTCCTAGGAGTATCCTTGGTGTGTCGGAGTATCCTAGGAGTATCCTTGGTGTATCGGCGTATCCTTATCGTACCGGTGTGTCTTCGGCATATCCATACCGTATCTCCTCATATCCTTGGCGTTTCGGTACTTGAAAATTTTCCCGACATGTCCACATTGTGTTGTGGCATATTCTAGAATTTTGTGAAATTTTTGAAAATTTTCGTGGCGGTATTCTTGCGATTTAACCTCCGTATCGTGTCCTTATTCGAAAACACGCGTTTCTTGTTTGTTTGATCGGTTTGGGACTTATGGTTGCGCGAAAACCATTTCATTGGAAACTCTTGACTCTCTCGAGGATGATGTTGTTTGTGTAATATTGGTTCTTTTTCGGCATGTTGGTTTGCACCGTACTCCGTGCCTTGCGACGTGTTACGCGTTTAAGGAGGTTTGTGGTTTGTTCAGTTTGCGGTTGTTGTGGGGCGTTGTCTTGGATGAAATTGTTGTCGATTGCGGATCTCTTTTGGCGTTGTATGTTCGTTGGTGGAGTTTTTTCGGTTGAAAACCTTCTCGTTGTTGTTGCCGGTTCTCTTTGCGAACTCATCTAAGTGTTCAGTGCTTTTGGGTGTTATCCTTCTCGTCGTGGCGTGTTTCGGTTCTTCTACCTTAGAAATTTCGAGGACGAAATTTTTGTAAGGAGGGTAGTTTGTAACACTCCAGACATTTTAGTTATTTTCCCCTACTTTTCAAAAAAATGATATTAATTAATTAAATCTTCTCGGGATTTAATTTTTAGTGTTGTTTGGTTCCCTACGGTTCGTATTTTATTCTACCGATTCTGTCTGAGTGAGACAAGTCTTGGGTTGTGAGGTTTTGTGTTCTGAGTGCGGGCAAGCCGCTATGGTGGTATTCCCCGAGGGTTGTTCGATAGTTGCTATAGCATTTTTAAAGATTTAATTAGTTTTAAGTTAATTATTTAATAATAATAAAAAAGGAATTGAGAACAAAACAATCGGGACACTCCCCTCCCCCTTCTCCCCCACGTCTGTACAGAAAAACCCTTAGGGGTTTCTCCATGTCGCGCCGCCCCCCTCTCCTACAGCCCTGACCTCTCTCCCCTTCGTCCTCACTCAACTCTGGCCACCTCCCTCTCGGTTTTGTGCCCCTCTCTACGGCGACTGGACCTCTCGGTCCCCTCCCCTCCCGAACCGTGCGCCTCTCCCCCCTTCCTCCACCGCGCGACTCACCCCCTCCTCCCTCTTCCCCCGCCGTGACAGCCCCCTCTCTGCGCCGTTTTCCCTCTCCTCTCCCCCCTCTCACCCGGCTTCTCCCCCTCTCACTCAGTTTCCTCTCCTCCTTTGCGCGTGCAGCGGTGCGCGGCGTGATGTGGTGGTGCCGTGTGTGTATTGGTGGTGGCTGGTGTGTGTATTGGTGGTGGCTGGTGTGCAATGGTGGTGGAGCGAGGTGAGTGTGGTGTGGTGGTGCCGTGTGCGCAGTGGTGGTGGAGCGGTGTGAGTGTGGTGTGGTGGTGCTGGGTACGCAGCTTCGAGTGGCGGTTCAGTGGTCGCACGAGGTGAGTTTTGAGGCAGTTGAACGGGTTGTGGTGCGATGGTAGAATGTTCAACTACAACGATTGAAGGACTTTGAGGTGCGACGAGATACAACGAAGGTTGAACGAGCAGTGTCACGCGACAGATGAGGTTTCGCGTCAATGGGTAAGCCTATCGATCTATTTTCCCATTTTTGCACGACATCGCTTACTGTCCGTTATCGATTGTAACGGTCTGTCGGATTCTTGGTGTCAGCCTTAGCGAGCGATGGTGATCAGTGTCGCGCGACGACTGAAGTGTCGCATCAGTGGGTAAGCCTCTATTTCACTCTTTTCAGTGTTGGGAATCGTTCGCCGTTCGATCAGTGACTATCTGTTGGGTTCTGTAGGTATTAGCCTAGCGAGCGGCAAAATCAGTGATGCGCTACTGTTAGAGCCTCGACGACCGCTAGCCGTCGCTCCGGTAGGTATATCTCATTCCTCGTTTAAATTGTCGTTAAGTTGTAATCAGTAATTTACATTCGTAGGAGGTGTGATATTGGATTCCTGCCTTTGTTGTTGTTGGCGCCTTAGTGCGGTTGTCCTATTTTGAGCAGGTTCATGCCGAAATTTCTAGCAAATTCCTCGTCGGTAATTGTTTTAGAAACTCCAATTAAGGTAGAGTTTTCTATCCCTCTCGTTTGTACTTTTGGCGTGTACTTCCTTCTCGTTCGTTTTTATGAAATTCCGTCAAGTCTCGTATATTTGTAAAATTAGCATCAGGGTGTTGTCGTTCACTTAAAATGGTCGCGTTGAGTTTTTACTAGGGTCATTGCAGTCTCCCTAGGACGTTGGTTGTTTGATTCTGAGTTCGATCTTTTTTTTTGTTTTAGACACTCTCGGTTAGTTTGTGGGTCAAATGGTGTTTTGACACATTTTGTGGAAAATCGAACTAAGTGGAATGGTTTGTGAACGAACGACACGTTTTGTGAATAAACGGAAATGTTTTGGAAATGGATATTTTGTGAATAAATGGAAATGTTTTGGAAATGGAACGTTTTGTGAATAAACGGAAATGTTTTGGAAACAATGGAAAGAAAAGTCACATTTTGAGTTGGTACGTTGACTAGGAGGTTGTTTGCCCTAGGTCATACAGAATGATGGTATAAAATGAAAATGTGGCACTTGACTCTTTATGAGGGACTATATACTCTATAGGAGGACTGGATATTGATGAGTGGCTATTGACTCGGGTTGCTTACCTTGTGTCATTGTTTGGAGTGGCACACGACATTGCACAATGGAGGTTTGACTGGAACTTTCCGGTGAGCCGAGGAAAATAGGAACTACACGATAAGGGGTTGACGAGCCCCGATGCGGAACTAGCCGATACTCGATGGATTGTGATTGATACTTGCCTTGCTCCTACTAGAAGTCATGGAAATGGAATACAAGTAGAAATTGGAATGTAAAGGAAATTGGAATACATTTATATAATGGAAAATGAATTTTTTACTTAGTGTGAGTCGACACTTGACACGATTCCCTTTGGCCTTGTCTAGGCAACGATTTGATAGATGTTGGACGTGGTACTTCTCTTTTGAGTCTTGGTCAGACACGGTGCTTTACTACTTTTCTTTACGATGAGTCAAATGTGGATATTTGAAAGAAAAGGAAATGTTTTACTTTAATGAGATCCATAGCATTGCATATTTACATTCTTTGCACTATCACTCACGTGCACCCAATAGTATAGACGTTTGGAGATGGATTGTCTCTACCAGGCGGTCGTGCCTGACCCTCTACTTTTGTAGGACTTTCCCTTTGGATCCTTCGCAGGACTTGGGGCTGGACCGGACTGTAGTGATAGGTTGTCTTTATTTTCAGTGTTGTACTTTCTTTTTTTAACTGTTGGCCGCGTTGTATGAGATTATCATATAAAATCCCTTTTGTCCCCTTTATCTTTTAGTTGATGCACTGTTGTACAGGGTTATGTTATAAAATCCTATTTGCATCATTTATTTGTATTTCATTTTAAGCAGAGCATGTGATGTAATAAGTAGTGTAATGGATAGTGTGTGTGTGTGGTAAATAGTTCTTTACCTTTGTTTGGATACTCGTTACCTACATTTAACATTCCTACAAAAATATGTCTCAAATTTTGGGGATGTTACAGTTGTGTTCTTGGGAGTATCCTCCCTAGATAAAGTGATAGTTTATCACGTTGTGAGATCGTAGTTGGGGTCCTTGGCTCTTATGGCCCTTGTTCTAGTCCGTGTTGCCTAGTTGGGTAGATGGTAATACTTGGTAAAGAGAGAGGATTGTGACTTATGTAACTGTTGGCTTTGAGTGGAGTCAAATGATTGGGTTGTCTCTTCGTATGCTTGGGTTGATGAAAGTCTTGGCTAGACATATACGTTTTGACTTGGTTAGTGACTAGGTAGTGGTGTTGAGGTTGTGAGACTTTGTCATGCTTGGGATTGCATCATAGGAATTCACACCACTCGCACATGTCACCATAGTTACGTTTGCACTTGATAGATGCGTATTTGCTTGGTCTTTATGACTCACCCTTTTTCTACAGTTCTTTGCAGGGTTGCAGGGTTGGATAGCTAGTAGTGAGGAGTTGGCTTTAGCTTGCTCCAGGCCCTTTTCTGTATGAGAAACATTTCATATTTATTTCATTTATGCACTACAGCTTTCCCCTACTTTTCTTCCTCATAGCCTACAGGCATTCCCTTTATTTAAAGAGTTGTTACATCATTTCAATTGTAAGCAAGTTTGTATAAAGAATTGTTAAAATCTCATTCTTCCGCATGTTTTATGTAAACGTTTGTAAAGATGTATGTTTTATAATTCACGGCCCCTTGTCTTGTGATTTGGCAAATATGGTTTCATAATAAATCTTTCTTTTATTCCATTTAAAAAAAATGGTTTCAAAATCCAGGGCGTGACAACTTGGTATCAGAGCTTTTGGTTCGAAAACCTTGGAACTTTGGGGAGATTCTATCTCAATGGGTCTTTTACATGTTCTCTGTGGAGTCTTTTCTTATGTTTGCATGCATTGAGTGTTGCATGGCATTAGTATGCCCTTGTTTGAGGCATAGGAAGTTGGCATTAGTATACCCTTGTTTGAGGCATAGGCGTTAGTATTTGTACTCGGATGAGTTTGATTTCCGTTAATGTATTGGAGGTTATACCTCTGGCTAGTGTATAGGTGAGTATGTGATTGGTTTTCCTAGCATTCGGTATTGATTGAATCATAGTTCTTGTGTAGAAATTTTGAGCATGGTGTTATCATGGTTCGTTGATTGCGTTGTTTGTATGTTTGCTAGGATTTAACACCGCTAGTGCTTCGATTGTCGATATGGTTACTCGTCAAGGAGGTCGTCGGCTTCGTCAGGTGTGTCAGGAAGTCCCGAGAGAAGATGTCCGTGAAGAGGAGAATGTTGCAGTGGGTCAGGAAGAAGTAGTGGACCCGAGATTGTCTGTGAGGCAGTTTGCTGAGGCCATGGTTGAGGCCACCAGAGCAGTTCAAGCCCCTAGGGCCGGGGAGGTCAGTCATGTGATGGAAGCTTTGCATGAGTTCCATGCTATGAACCCTCCTAGTTTTAATGGAGAGGGTGAGCCTATTTAAGCCAATCATTGGCTTTCCGGAATTTGTAAGGCGTTGGACACCCTTCAGATTTATGAAGATGAGTTGCGGGTGTCTTTTGCATCGTATCAGTTGGTTGGTGAAGCCGGAGAGTGGTGGAATTCTATTGTTGAGGCCAAGAAAGATGCGCGAAGGTTGGCTAGAGTTGCGATTCCGGGATTAGCAGATAAAGATGTTGGCACTACATCGTGGGAGCAGTTTGTTTTTCTCTTCAAAGATCAGTACTTCCCAGAAGCTTTTCGTGAGCAGTTGCGTATGCAGTTTGAGTTGTTGCAGTAGGGTGACATGACGGTCTCCCAATACGCGATCAAATTTCAGTCTTTGTCCCGTTTTGCTCCAGAGTTGGTAAGTTCTGAAGATCGCAAATGTAAGAGATTCGAGTGGGGTATTCGTCTCTCCATCCAGAGGCTCATTGTTGGGCAGTGTATCCGTTCGTTTGCCGCCATGTTAGATCGTGCCAAGGCTGTTGAGCCTATTTGCCAGGAAGAAGACAAAGAAGTCAGAGTGTGGGAGCCTCGTCGGCAATTTTCTATTTTGCATTCCACATCTTTGTCAGGCAGTTTCGGGAGGAAGAGGCTTAGAGATTACTCTCTTTCTCGGAGTCAACAGGGTTCTCAGTCCCTTGTCAGCATTGGTGTTGTAGGAGAGCAACCCATGAACCACCTTGTTTGTCATCATTGCCATCAAGAAGGACACTATCGTTCTCGGTGTCTCCAGGTTACTTGTTTTGAGTGCAGCCAGTCAGGGCATGTGGGAAGAATTTGCCCACAGAGAAGCGGCAGGCAGGAAGAGGTGTCAGTTGGGCGTCACTCGTCGGTTGGGCCAAGAGTTGAGCATCTCCAGCAAGGGAGTCAGAGTCAGCATCATCATCAGTCATTTGTACCCAATCCTCAGTTTGAGAGAGGAATCAGTTCTAGAGGTGCAAGTCGAGCTTCAATTCAGAGGGGCAAGCAGCCGGTGGACCAGACGACCCGTGGTAGGGTATACGCTATAGCTACCGCAAATCCACAGCTGCCGATTTCTCCGTCTTAGTAGACCTGTTTTGTTTTTGCTTGTCATAGTTGTGTTGTGTGTTGTTGGAATTACTAACTCGTTGTCTTATGCTAGTAGCATTGTGAACTCGGTTTGGAGTTATGCATTTTTATTCTAGATTCCGATCCTTTTCTTTGGACACCTTTTGTAGTGACTCTTCGTGGTTGAGACTCTTGTTACTTAGTTAGAGTACTTCTTATTTCAAGCTTTTTGTTCCAATATTCCATAATTCGATGCCTTTATGATTCGAGTTATGATTTCACTTTCTTTGGATAGTGGATGAGTGATGTCGGTTGTCTTGTGTGATGCGGGACAGAAGCCATCCCAACTGATGGAGGAAATCCGACCCAAGGTGCCTAGCAAAAGATGGACCGTTCAGGAGATTTGCCGAGCAGAATACTCAGCCGGGCAGCTGCATTGCCGAGCTGAGTCCTTTTCCAGACAGGAGCCACGCATAGCCTCAACTGCGTGCAACCTCAGATGTGCACATCCCCAGCCGCGTAGAGCCCATCAGCCAAGTAGCCCCTCTCCCGAGCAGCCTCTATGCCGAGCTGGAGCATTCTCCCCGAGCAGCCACTCTACTGAGCTGCCTCTCTTCCGGACAGGAGCATACTTTCCCGAACTCCAACTTTCCCAAGCTTCCCTGCTGAGCACCTACTCTTCCGCGCAACCCCTTTACCAAGAAGACATTCGGCCGAGCAACAACTTTCCCGCGGATCCACTCTGCCGAGGATCCACTCTACCACGTAGCTCCTCTACCGCGCAGCTCCTTTGCTGCGCAACCCCTCTGTCGTGCAACCCCTCTGCCGCGCAACCCCTTAGCTGAGTTGCTCACAGGGCCTTCAGCCCAGCTCATCCAGTTCAACACGTCCATCCATCTCAGCACGACCTCTACAACAGCACCCCAGCTCA
The DNA here is from genome assembly GCA_002855965.1 of Monotropa hypopitys. NCBI lineage: Eukaryota > Viridiplantae > Streptophyta > Magnoliopsida > Ericales > Ericaceae > Monotropa > Monotropa hypopitys. The sequence goes on along the minus strand of NMUG010006306.1, from coordinate 1,820 downwards.
GCCAACTTCCCAAATGAGACAACTAGGGACCACCCGACATCCTCTGCACATTCTGTTTTACTTTTCAGAATTCTGTTAGGATTGTACAGTTGTAATCATTACTTTTCTATGGCATTCTTGTAATTAGTCATTCTTTCATTTTAGGGTTGCCGCCATTGCAACCACTATATAAGCCATACTTGGCTTCAATTGTAACACAAGTTTTTCACCAATCAAATACCATACTGTTCGATTGAGCTTCGTCTCTCTCTCTCTTTCATTTGAAGGTGGATTCCTTCGTCCTCAGGTGGACTCCTGAGTTGCAGGTGGATTCCTGTGCCGGCCAGGTGGATTCCTAGCCTTCTACCGGACTACGGTGTTAGTTCCGTTCCATTCAAGGCACTACGGAGTTAGGCCTTTCACACGGTTCTGTGTTCCAGGATCGTCTGCTTCTACCGGATTTCATTCGGAATCCGTCCGCTTCCACCTCGGATTCAGTTTACATGAACCGGCCCTCATTCAATCTGCCATCATTTTCACCTTTCCGTCTTCATTTTCCATTCCACTGCGTAACAAAGGAACAGAGCCAACCTCTGTCCTACATCAGTTGGTATCAAAGATTACCTCCAATGGACGGTGCTCCGGAGGAGAGATACGCAACCCAAGGCGATGTGAGGAGTATTCAACAGGAGATGCGTGACCTCCGCAATCTTGTTGAGCGCCTCACCAGTTATTGTGTTCATGTTCAGGCCCCTCAACGACAGGACCAGGTTTTCCCTGATACGCTGGATTTTCAACAACGACTCATTTTCAACGTCCTCTCTCGAAAGTCTTTACCGACCAAGTCAGTGATATGGAGGAACGCCATAGAGGACAACATTGGCCAAATGCAAACAGAGAGTACCAGAAGAAGGTGGAGCTACCCTCCTTCAATGGTCAGCAAGGTGCCCAAGGCTTCCTCAAGTGGATTTCAGAGGTAGAGCACTTCTTTCAATCTGTGCATATCGAGGAAGATCGAAAAGCCAAGTTAGTGGCCTACCGACTCACTAGCAGTGCTTCAGACTGGTGGGACAAGTTACAGACATCTAGGGCCCGACAACGCAAAGCTCCTATTCGTTCATGGCCAAAGATGAGGAACCTCTTGGAACAACAGTACTTGTCTGCTGGATATGATCAGCCATTGTTCCAAAAGTGCAGGTCCAGCCAGGCCGCCATCCTTGCCCAGACAACCACCCTGCCGAGAATCCATCGTTGCTCGGACAACTGTTCCACCGAGCAGTCCTCCCTGCCCAGACAGCTGCCCTGCCAAACAACAGCACTCACCCATCCACCCGAGCCACTAGTCCACCAAACAACACATTCACCGAGCTGCTGTTCTCCCCGAGCAACCAACAATACCCAGTCCATCACGTTGCCGAGTAGCCGTAGCATCTCGAACAGCAAATGTGCCGAGCTAACAAATATACCACCAATACTTTGCCACACAACCACACAAATTGACGAACGGAATCTTTCCATGACGTTCTCACCCGCGCAAGACTTCCCATCCAGTTTGCCCAACCATTTGCCGCACAACTCACGAACGCCTACCCTTGCTGAGCTGTCGCCCAAAACCCCGAGCCCATCTCGACCTACCATTTTCCGCGAACCCATGCCAAAGAATGAGCAAGCCGTTGTCGTGCTTCCCAAATGCAATGACAGGTACAACACCAACGACTCATACCCCTTCACTCCACCGCACGACTTTTTGTTCGGCCGCACAGCTCACACCACGGGTCCTACCGAGCAGTCTTCCTTGTTCGGACAGCCGTCCTGCTCAACCGCCCTCATTTCTTGGACAA
>NMUG010006305.1:0-12656 GCA_002855965.1 Monotropa hypopitys | reverse complement strand
GGCCGGCCCGCTGATGTTTGGTTTATGTGGTCTTATTTCTTCAAAGAGTGCGGGTCCGGTCACCACAACTATCATGTACGTGACTTAGAGTTAACAGCGGTGGTATTCGCATTGAAGCGGTGGCGCCATTATTTGTATGGAGTTACTTGTGAGATTTATTCGGATCATCAGAGCCTTAAATATTTTTTTACTCAGAAGGGGCTTAATTTGAGACAACGAAGGTGGATGGAACTTATCAAATATTATAATTGTTCTATTCACTACCATCCGGGAAAATCCAATGTCGTGGCTGATGCTTTGAGTAGGAAGTCAGCAGGAAGTTTGGCTTGTGCTCGATGTACTCGAATCGAAAATTTTTGTGAGGTGAAAAAGTTGAATGCTGAATTAGAAATAGGGGAAGGAGATGTGTTGTTGGATCAATTTTCAGTGTGACCGAATTTTGTGGATCGTATCCGGGAAGGGCAAGAATTAGATGAATTATTGAGAAAACATAAACAAGTGATTGATGGTGTGGAAAATAAGCTTAAAATTAGTGGAGATGGCATGTTGATGTTTGGTTCTAGAATATGTGTTCCAAATGATCCTGATTTGAAATAGAATATTTTGGATGAGGCATAGAGTTCGGCTTATGCCATGTGTCCGGGTGGCAATAAGTTATACAGAAATCTGCGGAAACAAATTTAGTGGAAGGGCATGAAGAGATATATTGCGGAATTTGTGGCCAAGTGTTTGACTTGCCAACGGGTGAATGTAGAACATCAAAGACCTGCAGGGTTACTTGATGCAGATAGAAGGGTCGAAAGCTATGTGAGGGGAGTGGCATCGCGGACACGTAGTGCCGCGCTGAGAACCCGGTGAAGAAATATGCCCCGAGCTAAATAAATGTCTCCCGAGCTGAGCTGAGCTCGACCTTCTGGACATCATCCCGTTCTTTTGATCACCATAGCTCGGCAAAACACCTTTATAGCAAACCGCCTGCAGCAGAGTGGCCATCGTCTCCAGGCGATCAGTTTCGACCATCATAAGCACTGACTACTCCCATTCCCGAGCTCCCATCCTTCTAGACAACTCCGCCTATGGCAACTCGGTAGCCCCTGATTTCTTGTTTTCTTAATTAGTTATGTCTGTCCTACAATTTTATTTTGTCGATGGGACCCCACGTACTTAGGGTTTCTTTTATTTCCTCTTTGGGGCCTAATTTGTCAAAAGCCCAGTACGTGTACTTAGGGTTTTTGCTTCTTTGGGTCTCTTTTGGTCGCCCTATATATAGGGAATGATGTAACTATTTTGAGAACGTTTTGATGAAATTAAAACCTGACAGCAGATTTGTTTGTTCAATCCCCATTCCCTCTAGGTATTCTCTTAGAGAATCAACGATTGTGTTTGAAGCTGTTCCTCTGGGTATTCGTGCGTGAATCACAGACCAACGAGCCTTTGATCTGGTATTGGCTTGCCAATCAACAGGTTGAAGAAGAGAATCAACACCGGCATCCTCCTGCGATCAATGGTGGTATTCTGTTTATCCTCTTGTTTTTGTTTCCGCTGCGAGAGTTTATTACAGACCCGAATTGTGCGCTGCATCAGTTGGTATCAAAGCTCAAGTTTCTATCCTTCCAGGAAAATCTTCCTTCCTATTTGAACCATGGCCCCCAAAAGACAACCAGTCCAGGAGATTGAGGAAGACAGACTCGATAGGCTACAGCAGACAGTGGAAAGCCTAGCAGCGAGTGTTGCAGCTATCCAGCTTCAATTACAGCCCCGACAACCCCAACAACCCCATCGCCCCCAACAGAGACCAAATCCTTGTGAGGAGGAGGTAGAACCAGACGATGATGATGTCAAGTATGATGAAAACCCCTTTGCAAAGGAAGAATCAGAAAGGGGGCTGGAGAGACGCCCCCAGCACCACCCCAGACGTGAGGAGCGAGAAGTGTCACTATTTTCTAAATGGGAAACTGGCCTGAAGATAGATGTTCCAGAATTTTATGGAGAAATGAAGCCAGAGGATTTTCTTGACTAGCTATTTGTTGTCGAAGAAGTCCTGGAGTTCAAAGTACCCGAGAACAAACGAGTCCCTCTAGTGGCCACGCATTTTCGCAGAAGAGCTGTAGCATGGTGGCAGCAACTGAAGACCAACCGTTCTCGGATGGGCAAAAGAAAGATCAAGACGTGGGAAAAGCTCCAGAAACACCTACGAGAGGCATTCCTGTCCCACAATTATTCTAGAGTTATGTATCAATGGTTTCAGAACCTGCGGCAGGGATCCAGGTCAGTGGATGAATACACGACAGAATTCTACCAGTTGATGGCGCAGAACGACCTTGGTGAATCGGCCGACCAGATGATTTCCCATTATGTTGGTGGTTTACAAATTCCGTACCAAGATACTCTCAACATGTTTGAACTTTACTCCCTCTCTGATGCATATCAAAAGGCATTAAAATTAGAAAGGCAGACCAAGAGGCATTCTATTGTGTCACCTTGACTGGCACCTCATGGCCGACCTGTAGCACCTCTAGAGGTAGGCCGAGATATTCCCTAACCCAGCCGAGCTGCGGTCCCAGTTCACAGATCGGCAAGACCAACTATTGTCAGCGCGGGTCGATGCTTCAAGTGTGGGGAGCCCGGCCATAGGTTAACAGATTGTAAAAAGCCCGCCATCGAGAAAGGACTATTCATTGACAATGATGGTCTAGTAAGAGTGGAAATTGACCAGTCTGAGGAAGATCCAGCTGAACAACTGAACGGGGATGACCTGAATGAGGGAGAAGGGGAGGAACATGTTGTTGGGGATTGTGGACCATTGCTAGTAGTCCGGAGGACCTGCCTTACACCCCGAAGTGCTCAAAGTGATGATTGGTTGCGAAACAACATCTTCCAATCCAGATGTACCGTTGGAGGTAAGGTGTGCAAGTTTGTTATTGATTCGGGGAGCTGCGAAAACGTCATATCCGAGGAAGCCGTACGAAAACTGAGCTTGGTAACATAGGATCACCCCAGCTAGTACAAGCTGGAGTGGTTGCACGAAGGGAAGAAGGTCACCATTAGTAGGAGAAACTTGGTATCTTTTTCTATTGGGTCCAACTACAAAGACCAGATTTGGTGTGACGTGGTAGATATGGATGTTTGCCATATCTTATTAGGGAGACCATGGCAATTTGACAACTCTGTGCAACACGATGGTCGTAAGAACACCTACATCTTCATGTCCAACAATGTGAAGGTGGTTCTATACCCAAACAAAGAAGAAGTCCCAAAGTCAATTATGGCAAACTCTGTCAACCTGTTAACCCGAGGAAAATTTGTTGGTGAAATGATGGAGTCTGGCATTGTGTACGCCCTAGTGGTAAAGGAACAAGAGCCGTGCAGTGGTGTTCAGCAGCTCGGCAGCGAGCAAACTCAGGAGGCAATCCCTGACTCTGTGCGGGAGATGTTGGACGAATTCAGCGACGTGTTCCCCGACGCACTTCCAGTAGGGTTGCAATCTCTCTGTGACATCCAGCATTAGATTGACTTGGTCCCTACAATCGTTCTGCCGAATAGGTCGCACTACCGGATGAGCCCTAAGGATCATGAAGAATTGAGGAGTCAAGTGGAGGAGCTTATAACCAAAGAATACATAAGGGAGAATCTTAGCCCTTGTGTTGTACTGGCCCTGCTAACACCCAAGAAGGATGGTTCATGGAGAATGTGTGTGGATAGCCTAACAATCAATAAAATTACTGTGTGGTACATATTCCCTATTCCCCGGTTAGATGATCTCATGGATCAGCTCAGCACGACATCAGTATTCAGCAAACTAGATCTAAAAAGTAGTTTCCATCAGATCCACACATGGGAAGGTGATGAATGAAAGACTGCCTTCAAAACCCGGGAAGGCCTCTATGAATGGATGGTTATGCCCTTTGGACTATCCAATGCCCCGAGTACTTTTATGGGGGTGATGAACCAACTATTCCGACCCCTGATTGGAAAGTATGTGGTTGTCTACTTTGATGCCAGGAAGGAAGGCCCATCGCGTTCTACTGTGAAAATTTGCATGGGCCCAGGTTAAATTACAGCACTTATGACGTGGAGTTCTATGCCCTCATTCAAGCGCTGAAACATTGGTATCCTTACCTTTCCCAAAGTGATTTTGTATTATACTCTGATCATGATGCTTTGAAACATATCAATAGCCAGGATAAGCTGTCATCACGGCATGCTAGGTGGGCGGCTTATCTTCAACAGTTCACCTTCACTCTTAAACACAAATCAGGTGTGCAAAACAGAGTCACAGATGCCCTTAGTCACCGTGCTTGCCTTTTCAGTACATTGCGGGGTAACGTCTTGGGATTTGACTCTTTCTGTGAGCTCACCAATAATGATAAGTTGTTCGCCCCTATCATTCAGGAAGTCGTGGCAGGGCGACGAGTGGACTATACTTTACATGATGGATTTCTCTTCAAGAGTGCTCAGTTGTGCATACCGAGCTCCAGTCTACGACTCAAAATCCTCAAGGAGCTGCACGAAGAAGGACACCTCGGCAGGGAAAAAACTTACCATTTGGTCAGTCAAACTTATTATTGGTCGTCCCTTCGTCGAGATGTGACTAAGCTTGTAGAAAGATGCAGAATTTGCCAGGTCTCCAAGGGGTCAGCTACAAATGTCGGACTGTATATGCCCTTGCCTATCCCAGAAAGACTGTGGTCCAGTGTAAGCATGGATTTTGTCCTTGGCTTGCTGCGCACTCAATGCGGATGTGATTCTATTTTTGTGGTAGTAGACTGGTTCACTAAAATGGCCCACTTCATTGGCTATAAGAAGACGAATGACGTTGTTCATATTGCACAGCTCTACTTCCGAGAAGTATACCGCCTCCATGGATTACCAACATCCATTGTTTCGGACCGAGATTCAAAGTTCTTGAGCCACTTCTGGAGATGACTGTGGAAGTTGACCAGTACTCGGCTTGATTTCAGCAGTGCCTACCATCCTCTGACGAATGGGCAGACTGAGGTGGTCAATCGTTCCCTTGGCAATTTACTCATATGCTTGATAGGTGAAAATCCAAAATCATGGGACCAGAAATTGTACCAATCAGAGTTCGCGTTTAACAGATCTACTCACCCGCAGCTCGGGATTTAGTCCGTTCATGGCCAATTATGGATTCCAACCTCGGGCGCCAATCGACCTTGCCCCCGTCCCAAGTCTGATGAAGATCCACAAGAAGGCTGAGGAGTTTGTGGGAGAACTGCAGAATGTTCATAAACAGGTGCAACAAAACTTGAAAGAAACAGGGAACAAGAACAAGAAGGCAGCAGATAAGCGACGGCGTCTGATGAAATTCAATGAAGGAGATTTCGTGTGGGCTGTGTTAACCAAGAGTTGGTACCCCGCCCACGAATACAACAAGCTGGAAGCCTGGAAGATTGGACCGTATGAGATTACTGAGAAAATCAACGCCAACTCCTACAGGTTGCGGCTACCCAGCCATCTTAATATCTCAGATGTCTTCAACATAAAGCACCTCTGGCCATACCATGGGGAGAGCTCAGAGGAAGAGGACGTACCAGATTCGAGGTCAAATCCTTCCCTACTTGGGGAGGATGATGTAGACAGAAGGTCCGAAAGCTATATGAGGGGAATGGCATCGCGGACACGCAGTGCCGCGCTGAGAACCCGGGGAAGAAATATTCCCCGAGCTAAATAAATGTCTCCCGAACTGAGCTGAGCTCGACCTTCTGGACAACATCCCATTCTTTTGATCACCAGAGCTCGGCAAAACACCTTTATAGCAAACCGCCTATGGCAGAGTGGCCATCGTCTCTAGACGATCAGTTTTGACCATCATAAGCGCTGACTACTCCCATTCCCGAGCTCCCATCCTTCTAGACAACTCCGCCTCTGGCAGCTCGGCAGCCCCTGATTTCTTGTTTTCTTAATTAGTTATGTCTATCCTACAATTTTATTTTGTCGGTGGGACCCCACGTACTTAGGGTTTCTTTTATTTCCTCTTTTAGGCCTAATTTGTCAAAAGCACAGTACGTGTACTTAGGGTTTTTGCTTCTTTGGGTCTCTTTTGGCCGCCCTATATATAGGGAATGATGTATCTGTTTTGAGGACGTTTTGATGAAATTAAAACCTGACAGCAGATTTGCTTGTTCAATCCCCATTCCCTCTCGGTATTCTCTTAGAGAATCAATGATTGTGTTTGAAGTTGTTCCTCTGGGTATTCATGCGCGAATCAACAGACCAACGAGCCTTTGATCTGGTATTGGCTTGCCAATCAACAGGTTGAAGAAGAGGATCAACACCGGCATCCTCCTATGATCAACAGTGGTATTCTGTTTATCCTCTTGTTTTTGTTTCTGCTACGAGAGTTTGCTGCAGCCCCGAATTGTGCGTTGCATCGTTACTTAAGAACCTGCCTATACCTGAATGGAAGTCGGAACATGTGACTATGGATTTCATTGTTGGATTGCCTCGATGCAGTAGAGGTTTTGATTCAGTTTGGGTGGTGGTCGATAGGTTGACCAAGTCAGTTCACTTTTTGTTGGTACGAGTCACCTGTACCACGATGAAGTATGCTAAGTTGTATATCGCAGAGATTGTCAGATTTTATGGGTTCCAGTGTTTATAGTAAGTGACCGGGATCCAAAATTTACATCAAAATTTTAGCATAGTTTGCAGCATGCCTTGGGGACTTCTTTGAAGTTCAGTATGGATTTCCATCCTCAAACAGATGGTCAGTCGGAGAGAAACTATTCATATTTTGGAAGATATGTTGTGTGGATGTGTACTTGATTTTCATGGTACTTGGGATGATTATCTTTCTTTAGTGGAGTTTGCTTATAATAATAGCTACCAAACAAGCATTGGGATGGCACCTTATGAAGCTTTGTATGTAAGGCGTTGTTGTACGCCGATATGTTGGAGTGAGGTTGGAGAATGTTAGTTGTTGGGTCCGGAATTGATTCAGCAGTCTGCAGACGGTATCAAGTTGATTCGGGAAAGGTTGAAGATTTCTCAAAGTCGGCAGAAGAGTTATGCATATAATCATCATCGAGACTTAGATTTTATGGTGGGTGATCATATGTTTATCCGTGTTTCTCCATAGAAGGGTGTTATTCGCTTCAAGGGCGAGGGGAAATTGGCTCCTAGGTATGTTGAGCCATATGAGATTGTGGAAAGAGTATGTATTATGGCTTACTGATTGTTGTTGCCTATGGAGTTCTCGTTTACATAATGTGTTTCACGTATCCATTCTTCGCAAATACATTAGGGATCCTTCCCATGTCTTGAGAAATGAAGAATTGAAAGTTCGTGAAGACTTGTCGTATTCGAAAGAACCGGTGAGGATCATTGATAGAAAGGAGCAAGTCCTACGCAACAAAAAAATCTCTTGGGTGAAAGTACTTTGGAAACATCATGGTGTTGAAGAGGCCACTTGGGAGGGTGAGGATATGATGAAGTTGAAGTATCCACAACTTTTTGTTTCAGGTACGTGCTTCAATTTCGAGGTCAAAATTTCTTAAGGGAGGATGAGTTGTCACACCTGTTTCATTTTGTATTTTTATTTAAATAATTATTGAATAATAGACTTGGGTCAATAAGATAATGAATTATGGTTAAATCCCTAAGTCTAAGGGTGAGTTGTGCTAGAACTATAGTTAGAGGGACCTAAGTATGTATTGGAGGGTTATATGTGCCAAGGGGTAAAAACTAAAAAGGGAAAGATAGTCTTTAGCCATAGAAATCTGATTAGGGGAAAGGTAATCCCAACCCTAATCCATTAATGTGCTTGGATAATCACTTTGGTAGCTAGAGAGAGAAGAGAAGGATCAAGGGAGAATTGGGTGAGGAGTGATTTCGGGTGAGAATCGGAAGGAGAATTCTTCATCAAATTCATTCACAACACAAGTAAGTTCATCTATATCTATTTTATAGTTGGATTTCATCTCCGATTAGTGAATAATTATGGATTTTATTGTTAATCTCATTTTTAAGAAAATTTCTATATTTGGTTCTTAAAACTTTGAATTAAGAGTGAAATTGTTGGCTTAAAAGGCTTAGATTGAAGTATGTTAAGTAGTGGTGTTGTAGTAACACTTGTGCACTGTAGGATTTCGAGTTTCTTGAGTATAGATGTGAGTTTTTAAGGATTTGGGAGAAACGTTCATAGAAAATTAGCAGAAAAACTACTGGTGTTCATCACCGGTATGAACACCGGTAGACAGGGCAGTATACCGGGTGGGATACCGGTCCCATACCAGTTAAGCCAAAATTTAGGCAGTGAATTTGGCCTTCGTCAATTGTTGCACCAGTCCCATACTGGTTTAGTCAAATTTTGGCCAGTAGGTTTTGGCCTTCATAATGACCGAGAAATTTCACTAACCGACATGCTAGTTGGCATACCGGACTCATACCGGTCCCATACCGGCTAGTTGAATTTGAAGAGGAAAGTTGGGGTTTTCATTGAGGCTTTTCCTAGATTGTTTTTGGGTCCTATTAGAAAGTGTTTCAAGGTATTATAGAGGTTTTAAGAAGTTGAAAACCAATGTTTAAAATCCTTAAATAGTACTTAGTACATAAGGAATATTATTCTTTTAACTTTGTAAATATAATAACAGGAGACGAGCCGGGACCTTCTAAGGCGGCATAGTAGATATCACTTGGCGATTGCACACATTTGGTGAGTGTGTAGATTCTTTCAAATACATATTGGTTAAAATATGTGATTACTTGTTTAATTAAGTGTTTTTCTTATGTGGCTTACTTGTGAACATACGTGAAGGGGGTGTGATTTATATTATGTGAATTGTCTATGATTGAACCTATGTGATTCCTTGCCTACTTGTTTACTTGCATGACTATGGATAGCATCTTAGTTCAAATGCTATCATTTCTGAAAGTGCAAGCATGTGATTATACGACTGTGCATCATGAGCATCGAACTTAAATGAGTATTGGGCATGTGGCCAATGTGAAAAGAAATATATGATCAAATGATAAAGAAATGTGATAGTGTGTGATACCCCGACATACTTTTGTTAAGCTGTAAATGCCAAGTGGGGGGTTTTATGGGCTTGAATGATTTTCCCTTAACAAGCAAACATGCGTGTAGACGGGGTTCATCCGTGGATCCATCAGGGTTCGTTCCGGAATAACGTTGGGATCTAACCGTCGAATGAAGAATTTGTAACAAGTGAGAATTAAAGGGAAATTGACCTTTAAGTTGTTAAATGAAAGATGATTGTAAAGTAACACGTGCAATGGAATATTGTCACCCATTTGTACACGGTTGTCACATTAGTGACCTGTGGACTTGTTGAGTGGCAATACACACCCCTTCGATTATCTTGATTGTGTATTTGTAATTTCATATGTTGACTTGGATATATTGACTATTATCTAACACTCCTGGATATTATTTGTTGTCTTTCTTGTGTGACATATCTAGATTAAGAAGCATAGTGGGGTCACTACCAGTCGAGCCGGTGTGCTAGTAGAGTCAGTGTGGATGACCGCTTTCTCTAATAGAGTATAATGGAATATTGAAGAGATTAGTTGACAGCAGTCAAAAGAAGGGTGTCTAATTCCAATACAATAGGGGTCTATCAGTGCAGGTCAGTTGAACACCGTGATTGATGAGTGGGTAGGACGTTGAGTTGGCGGCGGAGAAAGACTCGGCATTTAGGCAAGTCGCCCGGTGGTGTGGTACGTACTGGGTTTAGTACGCCCCGCTAAAACGGCTCCGAAACAAACAAAAAGGTGAGTGCCATTATCATCTGAAAGATGCTAAGGGAGATTGCTTTGAGTTATAAGTTACGAGCTACGAGTTATGAGTTAGGAGCCGCTTCGTGTCCTTACCACCAAACTAATGCTCTCTTGAAGAGTCAAATAGCCATACACATTCTTTCATGCCTCCCTATCCCAACCAAGAGGATCAAAAACTTTCTCTTGTGCCTCTTTTCCTTTCATGTCTGCGAGTGTGCAATCTCGCTCGGAGATAAGGAACCAAGTCATGGTACATATAGAATAATGGCTCCGTCTCTGAGGGAAATAATCTACTCCTTGAGGTCATGTGTTCAAATCCTGTCTCCGCAACGTATTTACACCCAGAATGGTTAAATACGTCTACTACGAAAAAAGGTTGTGATAAAAAATGCTAAATTTGGCAGGCAAAGACAAGGAATAAGCAGTTCCGTCACCCAGCACTACTTTGTCTCCCCAACAACCTGAGCAAATAATAGTTGAAGCCCCTACCAAACAAAAATGGAAGAACAGACGATTTCAGATACAGCGGCCATTGCCTGATTTTACGTAGTTTCGTATATTGATTCTGACGAGTGAATTTCATCCATTTACTGAGAAAGGATAGGAACCGATGAAGGAAAGCAGAGGCGGAGGAAGGGCCATGCGAACAAACTTGGATCCAGCTTAAAAACGGAATGGAATACTCTAAGATGTTTTAAATGCTTTCTCCCATCACTCAACTCTTGAGTCTAATTTTGGGGTTCAGGAATAGGAAAAGAGGGAGCTCAAAGGGAAGACTCTCAAAGTAAAGTAGGAAAGCGAAGCTTTTCCTTGGCTCGGAAAAGGAAAGAGGTGGAACCAAAAGACGATAAGATCAAAAGAGCAACTTCTCATTCGAAGCATGAAAGTGGTCAGGTCATTTAGAGCCAGACAACTGACTCCTTTTCAATAGAAAAAATAGCCAAACCAACCCAGCTTGCTGGTCAATCTCAGAGATTTTATCAGAAGGAAAACCGGAGACAGACGACAGTTGTTTAGCACTACTAGCGGGAGCCAAAAAGAATCACAATTGTTGGTAGCGCACAGTAAAGGTGGGCAACCCTTGATAGGCCTTTACTGAAGAAAATGTTGATCCCTTTGCCGACGAATCTCCTAGACCAGAATGAGTCTAAAAATGCTATTGACATCAGTCTACCACTTACATCTTGACAACTCACTCTCACCGTGGAAGAGATGCAGTATTGCGAACTATTGGCCAAAGTGGTATATAATTAACCCGCATACGAGATACAACCCTTATATTATTTTATTGAATTTTTTATATTTTTCATCCTATTAGCTCTAATTCCTCTTATTTTGGCTGATTATTAATAACTGTCATCGTCTCTTTCTCCTTTTATAGGTTACGTGGCATGGATTCGTCGATTGACGAATCGGATCTTGGGCTTGCTATCCCGCTGACAAACTGACCTTCGAGCCAACCGTTAACTGCTTAGCGCGCTCTTCCCTTTGCATCTGCTTTGACCGCTTCTCATCGATCATCCTAGTGACGAAGCCCTTTGCCAATAACAGTCAGAAAGCTTAGCTTCACCAATCCTACCCAATCGAAACTGCAAAACCCAACGCAAGCTCCGCCCAAACACGCTTATAACAACGCAACACCCCTGGCCAATTATGATCCTCATCAGCAACATGGTGCTCCCAAGCGAACATGGGGACCCAATGGAGCTCACTAACTTACATTATCCCTATATATATTTATATATGAGTCCTTTTCTATAATGGATTTTAATTTTCTACTGTAATGACTTTTTTTCTTTCAGTCATATTTTTTATGATTTGAACCGTTCAATGTAATTAAAATATATTTTAAAGTGTTCTTGCGAGGAATCGGCAAAAAATATGACCAACAAGGGGTTGATCCGAGTATTTTTTTCATAGAACTGCATATATATAATTTTATGAAAATTGCTCGGATCAATACATTCCAAGTTATATTTTTTGTCGATTCCTCGTGGAGACACTTTAAAACATGTTATAAATACATTGAACAATTCGGATCATAAAAAATATGGTCGAAAGAAAAAAAGTCATTAACGTAGGAAAATGAGGATCTCTTATAAGAAGGGTGGTGTATATGTATATATGGGTCAGTCTCCCCTTATAAACATTTCTTACAAACACTTAATATAACTTCTTTCGGGTATCGCTGTGATGATCCAAATCGTTCATAATGTTTAAATTAATAAAATATATGATTTTGCAAAAATTCAGCTCAATCGGATATCGATAAGTGTTTGATCCAAATAATTCGACAAAAACTTGACATAAACTAGTATTATGCACCACTGTTTTGATCAAATATTTATCAATATCCGATTGAAATGAATTTTTGAAGAACCACATATTTTATCGTTTTAAACATCATGAACGATTTGGATTTCACAGCGGAACCCCAAAAAAGTTATATTAAGTGTTTGTAAAAAATGTTTGTAAAAAATATTTCTAAGGAGAGACTAACTCTATATATTAGAAAATTTTCTATCAATATATTTGTATTTTAATAAAATAAGGAGGTTTTTTCTTAAGAAAATTTTTAAGATTCGAACTGTCCAAAATCTTTAAAATGCATTTTTAAGGGTTTCCGCAAGGAATCACTACAAAACTATTCAGAAAAGACTTGATTCGAGCAGTTCTTCACAATTTTTCAATCTATAGTGGCATAAAACTCATTGGATCAACCCATTTCCTAGCAGTTTTTTGAAAATTTCTCACGAATACGCTTAAAAATATATTTTAAAGACATTGGACAGTTTGAATAATAAAAATTTACTCAAGAAAATAGACATTTGAAAAATCTCCAGATTTTATTAAAATAACTTAAAATGTTCTAAGAATGTATTTTTAAAAGGGCAACA
>NMUG010006304.1:0-12657 GCA_002855965.1 Monotropa hypopitys | reverse complement strand
AGAAATTTACTTGATCGGTTTTGATATCTTGAAATCGAATATTCGCTTAATTTTTTTGAAATTGAAATAGATATTCATTTGATCGCTTTCTAGATTCGCTCAACCACTTTTTGAAATTAAAATTTATTTGATTGCTTTTGAAATTTGCTTCGCCGCTTTTGAGTTTTAAAATTTAGATTTGTGAAAACAATAACGAAATAACAAAAGAGAAAGGCATGAAGAGAGAAATATTTCATTTCATTCATTAATTGAGAACAGAACTTGTTACAAGATTATATAGAGAAAGGATCAGAAGATCACCGACCTACCTAGTGGGCTGGATAGGCCCAAATACAACATTGATCTTCTAGAACATAGAGAGTTCTACCGGAAGATTGTTCAGAACAATTAACCTGAACAAAGTGATTGACAAACGGTCTTCTGGAAGAAAGAAAGTTAACTTCCAGAACATCAGATGATCAAAACAAGTCGACTGCAATATGAACTACCATCTTCTGGAACATGAAGAGCCATCTTCCGGAACTTCAAGTATGAAACTAAGCTTCAGTAAGTTCAGTTAGCTAGTTCCTTTGACATTCCCCCTCAAACTAAAGCGAGTTTGAACTAAGCTTTAGTTTGTTCCTTAAAGATTCAAACCTTGATGTGGTGAGAGATTTGGTGAATATATCCGCGATTTGATGTTCAGTAGGGACATAATCAACTTGAAGTTGTTTACTGGCTATCTTTTCTCTAACGAAATGAAAATCCACCTCAATGTGTTTTGTTCTTGCATGAAAGGCGGGATTGGTGGCAAGAGAAATAGCAGAGTTATTGTCACACCAGATTCTAGCATTTAAATCAGAATTAGAGACTTTAAGGTCCTTCATCAACTGAGTCATCCATAAAACTTCTGAAGCCACATTTGCCAATGCCTTGTATTCTGCCTCTGTAGATGATCTAGCTACAATAGGTTGTTTCTTTGCAGACCAGGAAACTAGATTTTGGTCTAGAAAAACACAGTACCCTCCTGTAGACCTCCTGTCTTGAGAGTCCCCTGCCCAGTCAGCATCAGTGTAGGCAGTAATGAATGAAGATCCTTTGTTAAAGGTTAAACCATAACTTATGGTGCCTTTAATATAACTTAAAATACGTTTGATGTCAACAAAGTGATCCTCCAGAGGCATGTGCATATGTTGGCACACACTATTCACAACATAAGCAATGTCTGGTCTTATTAAAGTCAGGTATTGAAGAGATCCTGCTAAAGACCTGTAAAACTTAGGATTGGACATAAGAGTAGGTTTGTTGTGATACTTCCTTAATGATGAAGGAGTTGAGCAAGTAGTGCAGTTGAGCATTCCAGCTTTGTTTAAT
The DNA here is from genome assembly GCA_002855965.1 of Monotropa hypopitys. Lineage (NCBI taxonomy): Eukaryota > Viridiplantae > Streptophyta > Magnoliopsida > Ericales > Ericaceae > Monotropa > Monotropa hypopitys. The sequence continues at coordinate 11,304 of NMUG010006304.1, read as the reverse complement.
AGATCATTGGCATATTTCTTCTGAGATAAAAATAGGCCAGAATTAGTTTTAGTTACTTCTATTCCTAAGAAGTAATTTAACTTTCCCAAATCTTTGAGGGCAAACTTAATATGTAACTGATTTATGATATTTTGAATTAGTTCTTGATTATTCCCTGTGACTAGAATGTCGTCTACATAAACAAGAACATAAACAATACTTTTATTTTGATGCAGAACAAATAGAGATGAGTCAGCCATACTATTTTTGAATCCTAGAGTTAGAAGGTGTCTTGATAACATATCATACCAGGCCCTTGGGGCTTGTTTCAAGCCATACAGAGCTTTATGAAGATAACATACCTAATTTGGAAACTTAGGATTAATAAAACCTGGAGGTTGTTTTAAATAAACATGTTCCTGAAGTCTTCCATGAAGAAAAGCATTAGAGACATCTAGTTATCTAATATCCCAATCATATTGAACAACAAGAGAAATTACAACTCTAATAGTGGATTGCTTTATAACTGGACTGAATGTTTCTGAATAGTCTATCCCTTCAGTTTGTTGAAAACCTTGAGCTACTAGTCTGGCCTTATATCTAGCTACAGAACCATCTGCTTTTCTTTTAACCTTATAGGTCCATTTACTACCAACAATAGGAATATTTGAGGGAGGAGGCACTAAACTCCATGTCTGTTGAGATATGAGGGCCTTGTACTCATCTTACATGGCTTGTCTCCATTCAGGATACAACATAGCTTCTTTGAAGCTGTTAGGTTCAGTATCAGGACAAGTTTGAACTGTGATATTAGCCATGTGACTGTGTGTATTGTTATTGCCTCTTGATCTTGTTATCATTGAGTGACATGGTTTGTTTTTATCTTGAACTCTAGTATTGGGGTTAGTTCTGTCTTGTAAGTCTTTTGATCTAGTTATCATAGGATGAGAAGGATCCTGAACGTCTTGGGCTGGACCCCCGATTATCCGGATCAGCCCAACATCCGGATCCAATACACATCTCACGGAGCAATCCAGGCCCATCGGCCTTACGGACCTCCGGACATACACTGCTGTCGGACAGATCCGGCGGATCATCATGTGTTCGACATCCTAAACAGTCTCAACAGACACCAGAAGGAGCCAGGCCGGTCCGGCCATGCGGTCTCCTTCAACCTTCGGCATTCCAATCCGGACGTCAAGAAAGCCCAGCGTTTCCACTCCCCACTGGGAGAGGGGACAACCTCCACCGACGGACGGTCCAATGCCGAAGGGGTCCACATCGGCAGCAGCAGGGAACAATGACCTCCGGCAGGTGGCACTCGGGTCGGCCGTACAATTGCTGACGTGGCTCGGGTCGGTTCAGCGGCCCAACAACACTATAGGGCTGACGTCAGCACCTGGCCTCCCGCCCGTATGCTTCACACGCTTGCATCTTGGCGCCCAAGTCAGGACTCCTATAAATATCCCATCATAACACTGTTCATGGGACCGCATTCTGGTATCTCTCCGACTCTCATTTCAGTTCAAGGTTTCCTTTCTCCAACAGTTGCTGACTTAGCCATCGGAGGCCCCTCTCGGTCGCTGCCGACCGGTGGGCACTAACCTTTGTGGTTGCAGGAGCCAAGCAGGTTGACCCTCTTCTCTTATAGGTATCCGAAGCATCCAGCCGAAGCTCCCACCTTCAGTCATCGGCCATCACCCAAAGGACCCGCTGCACCCTCCGGACTTTCAGTCACCACAGTTATTGCCTCTTGATCTTGTTATCATTGAGTGACAGAGTTTGTTTTTATCTTGAACTCTAGTATTGGGGTTAGTTCTGTCTTGTAAGTCTTTTGATCTAGTTATCATAGGATGAGAAAGAATATTCCTATTGATGTAGGAAGAGTTAGGTGTAGGGATAGTTGGAGAGTTGGTCACAGAATCATTTGTAGGATCATTATCAGTGTGAGAAGGAGATTCAGTTGGAGTTTTGAAGTGTTCATTCTTGTCAATTGTAAAAGGAGGTGTAATATTAGTATGCATATAATTGTTACTGTTTATGTTTGCTTTAGTGTTCATTATAAATTCATATGAGAACTCAGTTTCAATGAATTTAACATGTCTAGATAGATAGACTTTGTTAGTACAGGGATCTAAGCATTTATACCCTTTAGTTCCTGGAGAATAGCCTATAAAGACACATAGTTTGGATCTTGGTTCCAGTTTGTTGGAACTATATGGTCTAAGATAGGGAAAGTAGGTACAACCAAATGGTTTTAAGATGTAATAACTAGGTGAGTGATTGTATAATCTTTCATAGGGGATCTCAAAGTTGATAGAGGACTGAGGAAGTCTATTAATCAAGTACATTGACAAGGTCATGGCTTCAAGCCAGGATTTAATAGGCATATTAGCTTGTTGTAAAATGGTAATTGTAGTTTCAACAATATGACAATGCTTCCTTTCAACTAAGCCATTTTGTTGGGGTGTATAAGGACAAGAGGTTTCTTGAATGATCCCAAAAGTAGAGAATAGATTGGTCATAAGTTTGTTTAGGAATTCTCCACCACAGTCTGACCTTATAGCTTTAATAGAGGAATTGAATTGGTTTGAAACAAATTTGTTAAAGGATTCAATCCTGTTGTGAACATCACTTTCAAGTATAATGGGAACAACCAACTATATCTTGTATAGTCATCAATCATTAACAAGTAGTACTTATAGCCAGTAAAGGAATTGATAGGTGCAGGACCCCAAACATCAGCATGTATGAGCTCAAAAGGTTTATGAGTCTTAGACATGGAAGACAATAAGGGAAGTCTACGACTCTTTCCCTTGTTACAAGTACGACAATCAAGACAATTAAAAACACTGGAACATTGAATTTTATTATTAAGAACTAGGTGTCTGGTCATGTCATTGTTTGGATGACCAAGTCTCCTGTGCCACAGCTCTGCATTGGGTGAAGTACTGATAAAGGCAGTAGAGGATTGACTCCTGCTAGAAGAAGGAAGAAGGGGATACAGCCCCTGTTGACATATTCCTTTGTGCAGGATCTTGTTGGAGCCCAGATCTTGAATGAGATATTCATTAGAATCAAAGATGATTTTACAATTATTATCTAAGACAAACCTAAACACGGACAGAAGATTGTGAGACATTTCAGGGGCATGTATAATGTTTTTGAGGTAAAAGTTCTTATAGGGTAAACAGATTTGACTATTACTTGTGTTTTGGACTTGTACACATTGACCATTACCCACCATGACATTACCAGGATTGTACTGAGTAGGAAAGGATATATTACTCCCATTATATGTGACATGAGTAGAAGCTCCAGTGTCAAGATACCAGGGAGCAGACTGGTGATTCATCATAATTTCTGAGTGGTTGTTGATTTGATTTTGGCCTGGATACTCATACCTCTGATCAGCATAACTCTGTGGATTGATATGAGTAGAAACATTAACCTGGTGTTGAGGTCTGAAATTGTTAAATTGACTTGCATTCCCATAATTCATAGGTTTCTGGAACTGAGGTCTAAAACTTAAATCCTGTCTGAAATAGCATCTATCTGCTAGATAGTTTGTCTTGTCACAGATCTGACATGGATAGGAGTTTCTTGACTTGCCTTTGTAATAGTTTCCCTTGAATCTTTGAGTATTTCCATTATTGTAAGAATCGTTTGATCTGATCTGGTTTGATTGTTTCAAGAATTGAGGCTCATGAGAACTAACATTACCATAGTACTGAGGCTCCTCTTTGATAGAATTGTTTTCTCTTTGTGAGTTCTGGTATTGATTTTGAGCATTCTGAGTTAGAAGTAGTGTAGTGGTTTCAACCATGTCTTGACAAAGATCTTCTGCCATGAGCATTGTGTAAAGTCCATTGAAGGTCAGATCATTAACATCAGATCTGGTACGAATGGCTTGCTTGAAAGTACGAAAAACTTCATCAGGGAGACCGTTAAGGGTATGAAACACAATGTCTTCTTCTTCTAGTTGACAACCAGACAGCCTTAGTTTTTGAACAATCTCCTTGATATTATCAAGATACTCCTCCATACCTGATGTCTTCTTGATGTTGTACAGTCTTCTCTTTAGATCCATTACATGAGTTCTTGACAGGTTACTGAACTTTTCTTCCAACTTGTTCCATATCTCAATAACATGATGTGATCCGATTACATGAGATAAAATAGAGGGACTTAAAGTGGCGATCAAACAAGATAGAAGTAGTTTGTCAGCCATATCCCATTTCTGGTATTCAGGATTAATGGATTTATCACATATACCATCAAGAACAACTGCATCAGGTCTCACGTAGGTCTTGTATATCAATTCTGACAGTGAGTTTGCGTACAGGGCCGTTTCAACTTGGGTCCTCCATGCGAGATAGTTGGTGGAGTCCAGCTTTATGGTGATGAAGCTTTGAAAGTTGCTGATCAGAAACTTTAGTGAGGATGATATGTTTTCTGAAGTCATGATAGAAGATGAGAAGAGGAGATGATCGAGTTCTTGATTTTCTTGATTTTCTTGATCTTGAAATAGATGCTTAATGACGATTAGTCATTGGCTCTGATACCATGAAAACAATAACGAAATAACAAAAGAGAAAGGCATGAAGAGAGAAATATTTCATTTCATTCATTAATTGAGAACAGAACTTGTTACAAGATTATATAGAGAAAGGATCAGAAGATCACCGACCTACCTAGTGGGCTGGATAGGCCCAAATACAACATTGATCTTCTAGAACATAGAGAGTTCTACCGGAAGATTATTCAGAACAATTAACCTGAACAAAGTGATTGAGAAACGGTCTTCTGGAAGAAAGAAAGTTAACTTCCAGAACATCAGATGATCAAAACAAGTCGACTGCAATATGAACTACCATCTTCTGGAACATGAAGAGCCATCTTCCGGAACTTCAAGTATGAAACTAAGCTTCAGTAAGTTCAGTTAGCTAGTTCCTTTGACAATTTGCTTAATCGCTTTTGAATTTTCATATCATTTTATCGCTTTTGAAATTAAAGTTTATAATTTGAAATTTGCATAGCCATAATTGAAATTTGAAATTCGCATAATCGTATAGAGGTTCGCATTTGATGCATTTGAAACTTGCATTGGAAATTCGTAATTAAAATTGAAATATTATTTGAGATTCGCATTATTGTTTTGAGATTCACAATTTGACGCATTTGAAACTCGTAATTGAAATTCACATAAACATAATTGAAATTTGAATTGATTCATCCATTGATAATCCTTACGCTAGGATGAAAATTGATTTGAACGCCGATAATCCTTATGCCAAGGCTAAAATTGAATTGAACGCCGATTAACCCTTACACTAGGATTAAACTTGATTTGACCTTAACGCTAAGGCTAAAATTGAATTGAATGCTGATTAATCCTTACGTTAGGATTAACTTGATTTGAACTTAACACTAAGGCTAAGATTGAATTGAACGCCATTAATCCTTACGCTAGGATTAGACTTTTGATTTTGAACGCTGATTAATTTTTATACTAGAATTTAAACTTTTAATTTTGAATGTTGATTAACTCTTACGCTAGAATTAAACTTTTGATTTTGAACGCCGATTAACCCTTATGCTAGGATTGAACTGCCGATTAACCCTTACACTAGGATTAAACTTTTTAATTTTGAACGTCGATTAATCCTTACGCTAGGATTAGACTTTTGATTTTGAACGCCGATTACCCTTATGCTAGGATTAAACTTTTTATTTTGAACCCCGATTAATCCTTACGCTAGGATTAAACTTTTGATTTTGAACGCAGATTAACCCTTATACTATGATTAAACTTTTTTATTTTTAACGCCGAGTAACACTTATGCTAGGATTAAACTTTTGATTTTGAACGGTAACCTCTGGCTGATTACTGTGAATCTGATTTTGAAAAGGTAACCACAGACTGGTTACTGTTGGTGTCATGCCCCGGATTTTCAAACCTTTTTTTTTAAATGGAATAAAAGTAAGGTTTAAAGTGAAACCATATTTACCAAACCACAAACAAAGGGGCCGTGAATTGTAAAACATTTCTCTTTAAAACATTCTTTCAAACATGTGGAATTTGAACAACATCAAACCTTTTTAGTTTCTATGAACTTGCCTCCAATAAGTTACAACTCCTTTAAATAAAGGGGGGATGCCCGTAGGCTACAAAAGGGAAAAGGAAGGGGAAAAGCTGTAGTAAATAAATAAAACAAACATGAGATACTCCTCACACAAAAGAACCTGGAGCAAGCCAAAGCCAACTCCTCACTACCAGCTATCCAACCCTGTAACCCTGCAAAGAATTGTAGAAAAAGGTTGAGTCATAAAGACCCAGCAAATATGCACATATCAAGTGCAAACGTAACTATGGTGACATGTGCAAGTGGTGTGAATTCCTACAATGCAATCCCAAGCATAATAATGTTCCCACAATCTCGGCACCACTACCAAGTCGCTAACCAAGTCAAAACACATAAGTCTAACAAGACCTTCCTCAAACCAAGCATACTAAGAGACAACCCAACCATTTTACTTCACTCAAGGGAAACAATCACCTAAGTCACAATCCTCTCTCTTTCCAAGTATTGCCATCTACACACTTAGGCAACGCGAACTATCATAAGGGTCACAAGGACCAAGAATCCCAACTACAATCACACGACATAGTGAACTATTATTATAACTAGGGAGAATGCTCCCAAGAATACAACCCATCTACAATAAGGCCCAAGCCTTCTAATTCCACGACTTAGCCACACGTCAACCACTAGCTAATTCCACGACTTAGCCAAACACCGAAATCCACCAAATCATATCACTTCTGACTATCCTCTACATATATATATATATAAGTACACATTGGTGAATTGATTATCTTATTTTAATAGTGTGTTCGACTCCCGGCTCAACATCACTTTGAAACCAAGTCTCACAAGTCTCAACCGCCTCACTAAATAAGGACCGGCTTACCCCAAAGCGGACTATATTTTGAAAGGATCATATGAGTCTCGAACCGTCCCACGAGTAAGGACCGGCCTACCCCAAACATGGACCATCATGTTGAAAACCAATTTGGAAAACCATTGAGTCCGGGATCGATTTAGAGTCTCCTTGGCGAGAACAAGGATGGACTCACTCACGTCGAAGTGCCACGAGGGATGCACTGTCATACGAGGTGTCACGAGGAATACACCATCACACACGAATTGCCACGAGGGATGCACTATTACACGAGGTGCCACGAGGAATGCACCGAATACGAGGTGTCACGAGGGATACACCAACTCACAAAGTGCCACGAGAGATGCATTGTCTAACAACAATCAAGGGGCACATCGTTTGGCCATCTACACCACACTCACAATTTGGTTATTTAAAGTTGGTTGTTTAATAGATGAGTTGAGTAGATTTTTGAAGGCTAATCAAAGGAGACGAGTTCTCCATCAAGGGCAACAAGTTTGCCAACGAGGGACGAGTTCCCAAATCGATGGTGACGAATTCACCTAAATCATCCTACCACAAGTGTCGATAGCCTAAGGACAAGTTCCCTAGTCTAGTGTGACGAATTCACACACACAAACCCAATTCTCTCAACCAAGGCATTTCAACAAACACCTAATGTGCACCAATGCATACAAGGGTCCTAGTCACCAAGGACACCTAATTTAGTCGCATAACTTCTCAATCGTCACTCAAGGTCACATACAAGGACCAAACCAAGACATCAAGGCCACACACCCAAGAGCCTAAGTAGAGCCTTCCAAATCCACCCAAGGTCACCTACAAGGACCTACCCAAGGTCCAACGCTTCTACGGGACCATGGATCACACACAAATGCCTCTCGGGCATTCTATCGAACGCCTAGCGGGCCCAAGGTCACCGCTTAATTCCACTAAACTTAACACCTAGGACCAAACCCCCAAATTCTTTTCAAACTCCAACAATTCAATTATGAGTCCTAGACCTCAATTCACGATCACATAATCCTACGACCATCTAGAATACTCTAATCCAATGCAAGGATGAGTCCAATTCTGATTTGTCAAACAAGTCCAATTTCATAATTTCTAAAACATGGGTTTTTAAGAAAACCTTTGAATTTAATCGTGTAAATCAATTTAGTGGCCTAACACAATCACGTGGACACGAGATAGAAGCATATTTACCTCAATCTCCAACAATGGCGGAAACCCTAGGTGAGGGGTCTTGACACCGGCACAAATTATGTACATCAATGAAAAGCTAGAGTTGGAGAGAATAAAAAACTCTAAAGAATCAATACAAGAAAACCACTCCCACGAATGACTTACCCGAAATTTTGAGGAGGTGACGACGAAACCTAGGTTGCCGGAAAGCTCTCGTTGCGGTGATCGACGTTTCTTCTTCGTAAAACTCTAACCGGAGTCCGATTGACCCTTGAATCCAAGAGAGAAGGGAGAGGAGGGAGCAATGGAGAGAGAGAGAGAGAGCTAGGGCATAATCTGGAGGGGATGACCCCAAATCGTGCCAACAAAGATATATATAGCCCCCAACCTAAAAAGACCAAAATACCCTTAATGACCAAGAATCTGGGCACTGTGCACCGGTGCAACCCTTTTCTGCACCGGTGCAAAGATGTACCAGAACCCAGCAGAAGGCTCCTGCATCGGTGCAAAATTCCTTTGCACCGATGCAAACTTAATCCGGACAAAGCAGTGAGTCTGTGCACCGGTGCAAACATTCCTTGTACCGATGCAAACTCCAAGAATTACCCTGCATCGGTGCACACAAAGGCTGCACTAGTGCAACTGCTTCCAAAACTCAGCAGAAGCACCAAAGGCCAATCTGCACCGGTGCATCTATATCTTGCACCGGTGCAACTGTACCAGAATGAGAAAAATACTAGGACGAGGGGTTCCAAACCACCCCGAAACATCCCGAGCCAACCACGGACTACGCGCACAAGCTAGGGAGAGTTAAACACTGAATTTAGATCGATAGAGGAAATCAAGGAAATCGCATTTGGATTTATTGGTGGATTTAAATATCAAATTTAAATCCCGGAAATGTTATTTTGAAATTTTGGATCGTTACAGTTGGAGTTTGACTTGATTTCAGTATTGATTTGGCTTTGCAGTTCGGCGGAGCAGGCCATCTACGTTCCTTGGCTTTTGGCAAGAAAACCAACTCCTTTTCACTTTTTTTTTGCTTTTACTTTCGGTACTCCGTATTTTGAGGTGGTTATGATACTACTGATGAGGTTACCGTCACATTCATTGTGGTTATATAAGGAGGGGTAGATATCACTTCTTCTTCTTCACCTCATTCCCAGAAATTCTTCGACACATTCTTCAAAGATGGGTTTCTCGACAGCTTTTCTTTCACGTCTGATGGATTGGTGGTCATCCTTCACTCCTGGTGAGCGATTACAATTTTAGCAAATCTTTGGCGGGCTAGCCGGCTTGTTGACGGTGAATGTGCCGTCTGACTTCCTATCTGCTGTGGTTAGATTTTGGATTCCTTCATTATGTTTTTTTTCAGTTTGGGCTGTACGAGCTTACCCCTACTCTTGAGGAATATTATTTCATTCTGCGAATGAGACCTTCTCTAGAGGCCATTATCCGTGTTTTCTCAACTAAAAATGCTCGGAACTCCTTTTCTGTCTTGACGGGTTTGAAGAAGAATTCTTTGATGATTGAAGAGTTTGATGGGATTCCCACCGTTCGGCCTGATTTTGTCTGGGGTTTCTTTGAGGATATGGCATATTATGATCCAGAACCTCCAAATTTTACCCGTTCGATTGACAGTGAGGCAAGCTCTCATAGGCGCCTCTACGCGTTCGCTTTCATTCTCGTGGCCGGTCTATTCTTTCCTCGCAGTGATGGTTTGCTAGACTTAAGAGTTTCTTTTTATGTCGATGCGATAATTGATGGATATTCGATAATTCCAGCGATCATAACAGAGACTTTTCGAAGTTTGACCCTTTATCATTTTCTCTATGACCCTCAGGCTTGTGGAGAAGTTGAGCTTCTTTTTGTTTGGATGGTGGCTCATTTATTTCGTGGCCAATCCTCTCATCCTCAATGGTCTTCGTAGATTTCTTTGTATTCTTTGATTGATCATCAGCAAAGACTATAGCCAATTCTTCAAGGTTTAAATACTTGGACCCATACATTTGATAGTATTACTCCTGATACTATTGTATGGGATATTGATGTTTTCAATGCCGAAGATTTTGCGGTGACTGTCCATGGTTTAGGATTATTATTTCTTCCACTAAAGGGCCTCCATGGGGTAGTTCCCTACTTCGGATGTCGAGTGGTAAGGCAATTTGGACTTCTTCAAGACGTACCTCCTATTGCATCAATATCGCCTAGCAGTAGATATTTTTTTGACTTTTCACACACTATAGTACATCCCCTGGTTACGGAAACTTCAGTGATGTGGAGGAAACGAGTGAGGCTTACTTCTGCTCAAGCCTTCGAGACCCCATACGTATCAGACTCATACCTTGATTGGCTATTGTCTGAGATTTCTCAAGAGGTCAGTACTTTTCCTGATTATCCTACATGTTTGGAGCCTATCCCATTGTTGGATTGGCTACCTCTCTTGGCAACGTTAATTTTCGGCTACACCTTTCAACTGACTGCTTATTTTTTGCGGCAAACCCAACTTTCTCAAGAAAAAGATGATGCCCTTCGACGAGTTTCTTTCATGGTGAATGAGAGAGATTCACTTCGCAGAGATTTAGATCACGCGAATCGAACAACTTTCAGAGTCAGAGGCTGTTGTGAGCCTTCTACAACGGGATCTTCAAGACGCTAGAGCCTCTCCTGGCTCTACTAGCACTCTTAGTGATCTGGAGGGTGCATTAAGGAAAGCCACCCATCAACATGATATTCTGTTTGAAGAGGCGTCCAGACTGCATTGTGAGTTGATGCATTGTTTGCAGTGCCAAATTGATGACTTGGGATGTCAGAGAGATTTACTGCAACAAGAGGTCAGTGCGTTAGCCTCCTCTCATGCCACTAAGGTTGAAAGATTGCGGACACTTCTTCTTGATGCTAAACAGAACTCAGTTGTTGAGAAAGGCATTTATCACCAGGATGTTGAAATTCTATGGTCCAATTTCTCCTTTCTTGATCATCTTTTCCCGAGTAGATATCCGGATACAGTCCATATTCAGACTCTTCTTGGAACATTCCGTGGTTTGATTGACGCTGATTTGTTTGGTGTTTTGAGCGCAGATGTGGTGTTGGCTCGCTATCGCGAAGTTTGCAGAGCTTTGTTGCGTCTTTTGGATGACCTTCCCAAGAGGAGGGGTGCTCTTTGAATGTATA
>NMUG010006303.1:0-12657 GCA_002855965.1 Monotropa hypopitys | reverse complement strand
TCTCATCTCTGGTTGGCTCCAATCGTCGGTCTCTATCTTTCCCATGTATTCCAAAGACTAAATCATCAAGTCTAGGAGTCTAATCATGGGAAAAATATATATAACAGATTCTACTCATGTATATTATGGTTTCTAGGAAGCCCAATATCAATACCCAAACCTAAGGGGTTTAAATAGTCCGTGTTCCAAATCTGGGACAGATTGGACAGCCTGTAAAGAATGCCAATTTTGGAGGTTGTATAAAACGTAAACTCAATTTCTTAAAACATCAAAGTTCTAGAGGACAAAAAGTTGATTGGGGTCCTTCAGGCCAAACGTAGGATTTATTTGAACTACATGCTTTAAAAATTGAAATTACAGTAGTAAAAGTTTCTTCAGCAAAAATTAGTGTAACTTGGAAACATATGGCCAAATGGGTACTCTATCTTGCCCCATCTTATGATCCCCAAATCATAAGATTAACTAACCCTAGGGAGGGTCTAATGACTATGAAAAAATCAGATTATAGGTTGGTTACCTTGCTTGGAAGATGATCTACAAATGATGTATGTTCGGTCCTCCTATGGCTTCTTCCCTTTCCTTCTTCTTTTTGCCTTCTCCTTCCTTGTTCTTTTTTCTCTTCTTAATTTAAGCTAGGAGAACGTGTAAGGATTGATTAGGAGGCTAGGAGAGATGTAAGAGAGAATAAATAAGGATGTAGAGAGTTAAAGGTGGTCAAGTAAAAAGTAATGCACATGCATTACTTTTATGTGCATTATTGACCTTCCAACTACTCCAACCACTTTCCAACTCCCCTCACTCACTTTCCACACACCCCTAAACCTACCATATACCCTATGCACGAAATTGAGAATCCAAGAGTCCCCAAATAATGCATGGATTTTCATTTTTAAGTATTGAATAAATCTAGAAGACATTACACTAACAGTCCCCAGGGTTATTCCTTCTTTAAATTTCACCCCTACAAGTTCTAAACTTCTACTATGGTTACAATTTCCTAATAATCAACTTAAATTATATATATAAGCCCCCAAAATATGAATTTATAGCTAATATGACTAATTATACATCAATCTAGGTCCTATGACCTATCTGGTCCTCATCTAGTCGCACTGGTCGGTCCCTAAACGTCACTCGGGACTGGTTGTTTCACCAAGGACATTCCTCAGGACCAAGTCTCCAACTCCAAATTCCCTCGAATGGACCTTTCTGTTGTGGAACTTGGCAAGTTGTTCTTGGTAGGAGGCCAGCCTGATAAGTACCCTTTCTCTTTTTCTTCTGCTAGATCCAGTTGTACGGTTAGAGCATTGTCATTGCCCCTTGTTCCAATAGATCTATGTGGATGGTGGGGATGCCAATTCTAGTGGGATAACTACTTCTGTACCATAGGCTAGGGAGAAATGTGTTTCACCAGTGGACCTCTTGGGCATTGTGCAGTAGGCCTAGAGGACTATAGGCAACTCGTAAACCCATCTACCTTTGGCTTTGTCCAACCTCTTATTGATGTCGTTTAAATTTGTCTTGTTGGATGTCTCAGCCTGTCCATTGTACTACAGGTAGCTTACTGAAGCATAGAAGTTCCTAATCTTGTATGTTGAGCAAAAAGCTTTGAACTTATCTTGGAATTGTGTGTTATTGTCTGATACAATGGTGTACGAAATCCCAAACCTGGTGATGATGTTCTTCTAGACGAACTGTTCGGTGTTGCGCTCGGTGATCTTGGCCAACAGTTCTGATTCAATCCACTTGGTGAAGTAATCTGTTGCAACAAGAAGATACTTCTTCATTAATTTGGCTTTGGCATTGGTCCCAGGATATCTCTTCCCCACTGAGCAAAGGGCCATAGACTCGTGAGAGGTGCTAAGTCTGGTGATGGAGCGTGGATGATTGGCGAACATTTCTATCACTTTTCACAATTTCTGACATAGACCTTGTCATCTTGTTACATGTATGGCCACCGGTATCCTTGGGAGATGGCTTTGAGGGCTATGGACTGCCCACCAGTGTGGCTGCTGCACCCCCCTCATGGATTTCGAAAAGAAATTGTTGAACAAGGCCAGGATGTACGCAGCGCAAGTACGGACCCGTGAAAGCTTTTTTTCTAGAGGATCTTATCCGGTGATAGATAATACTTTGCTGATTTAATTCTGATTTTGTGTGCTTCTTTTTTGTTCACGGAGCGTTCATCCTACGATAGGTAAGCGACGATCGGATCCATCCAACTCGGGCCTATATCCAAATCAATGGCCTCATCTAAGTCCACCGATTGGATGCTCAGATGGGATAGAGAATTGACACTTACTGTGTGGCAGAGCTCTGAGGAGATGGACGAGGCAAGACAAGCCAAGGCATCTACATGGCTATTCTGCAAGGAGTTGATCTTTACCATTTCTATTCTGTTTAACTGTTGAATGAGCTTTTTGGATAATGTTGTTTATGATGCCATCCTATCGTCATTGGTTGCATATTCTCTAGAGAGTTGGTTGACAACAAACTGGTTATCGCAGTGGATGAGTAAGTCTTAAGCTCTGCATCTTCTTGCACTTTTCAGTTCAGTGGTCAATGCTTCATGTTCTGCTTTGTTGTTGGAGGCCTTGAAACATAAACAGACTGACTGCTCCAAAGCCAGCCCTTCTGGTGAGAATAAGACTACTCATTCTTGATCCTTTGTTGCACGCTGATCCGTCTACAAAAAGCTTCCAATGTCCTCTTGTGTGTGGCTCATCAACGTCTGGCAATGTGAGATGAACGAGAGTGGCCTGTTCATCTTCTGGTTGCAGGTGTGTGTGTTTGTGTGGGTTCATGCGAGAACTCTGCCATAAAATCCGTAAGTACCTGACCCCTCACTGCAGTGCGGGGTACATACTTGAAATCATACTCCCCTAGCTCAACGGACCAAGCTGCCACCCTTCCTGACAGATCCACCTTTCTCAGGATAGACCTGATGGGATGGACGGTTGGTATCTCTATGGCTTGAGCCAGGAAGTAGTGCTGCAACTTTCTCAAAGTCATTACGAGTGCCAAAATTAATTTCTCCAAGGGAAGATACCTGGTCACTGCATCCAGCAATGTCTTGCTGATGTAGTACACTGGCTTATGCTGCCCTTCTTCCTACTTGATCAATACAACGTTGACTGCATGTTCTGAAACTGTCAGGTAGACAATCAGCATGTCTCTTGTTTCTGGTGTAGCGATAAGCGGTGATGCGGCTAAATATTTCTTCAAATTCTGGAAGGCCTCTTCGCAGTCTGTCCCCTAAGTATAATTAGTTCTCTTCTTTAGCAGCTGGAAGAAGGGATTACACTTATCTAATGAATGGCTGATAAAATGGTTGAGCACGACAACCATCCCGGTTAGTCATTGCAGCTCCTTAGTCCTTCTCAGACTTTAGAGATTCTGCAATGCAACGATCTGATCAGGATTGACCTCTATGCCCCTACGAGTTACCAAATACCCAAGGAATTTACCAGAACTTACCTCGAAAGCACATTTGGAGGCATTCAGCCTAATCTTGAACTCTATGAGAATTTGAAAAGTACGGCAAAGGTTGACCAGGTGGGAGTCTGTCTCCTTGGACTTGACCACCATGTCGTCGATGTAAACCTCCATACTTTTGCCCAACAATTTCTTAAACATGAGGGTTGCCAGCCTCTGATATGTTGTTCTAGAATTGCGCAGGCCGAAAGGCATGACTCTGTAGTAATATAACCCCAGCGGTGTGATGAAAGATGTCTTCTCCTAGTCGGGCTAATACATTGAAATCTGATGGTAGCCTCTATATGCATCCAGAAAGCTCATCTGCTTGTATCCCGCCGTAGAATCCACCAACTGATCAATCTTGGGCATGTGGAAGCTGTCTTTGGGTCAAGCCTTGTTAAGGCTTGTGAAGTCCATACAGACACTCCAAGTCTCATTCTTCTTCTTGATAACAACTATGTTGGAGAGCCACTCTGTATAGTAGACCTCCCTAATGGCACTGACCTGGATGAGCTGGTCAACTTCTTCAATAACTGCCTCTGAGTGCTGCATGGCTGAGCTTCTCCTCTTCTCCATATTTGACTTGTAGAAAGGATCGATATTCAGCCGGTGACATATTATGCTCGGCTGTACCCCGGGCATCTCATGTGGGGTCCAAGCAAATATGTCGATGTGGTCCCATAACACCTGGACCAACTCGGCAGCATCTATCTCAGAGAGGTCATCCCCAATCAGAAAGTACCTCTCCTCGTCAGTCTCGTGGACAGGAATCTTTCTCAAGTTCTCAACCACACGGGTGGAGGGGTCCACGCCTATATCTTCCAAGACAAGCTGATCCGGAACTTCAATGGACTTCATCTACTCGGCATTGGGGCTAGATTTGATGGAAGCCATGAAGCAGTTTTTGGATGACTTCTGATTTTCCCTGATGCTTTCAATACCCTTGGGCCCTGGGAATTTAATGATATCATGGGATGGCCCCCATCCCGTGCATCCATGTACGCCCAATGATGGCATTGTAGGCTGATCGCACATCCACCACCAAGAATTCCGTATCCATAGTCACCTTGCCTGCTCGGATTGACAAGGTGATGATTCCCAAGGGCTATACTAGCTCTGCACTAAAATCGATGAACGAAGTTCTTATTGATTTGAGGTCGGACTGAGTGAAACCCATCCTCTTGAATGCTTGAAAATAAAGGATGTATGTGGAACTGCCCTGGTCCACCAAGATCCTCTCTATGTCATACCTGTTGATACTCAAAGTGAAAACCAATACGTCATTGTATGGGAAAGTTACCCCGTCCAGGTCTTCCTCTGAAATAAGATTTGTGCAGGCTTCCCGCTCTGTTCGCTCTGACACTTCTGTTTGAGCTGCAGTACATGGTGCTCATGGCCTTCCTTCCTCTTCTTAGTGCGGGACTCAATTTTGGAGCTCGGCTCTATGGCTACGTGGATCATGGTGATGGTCCCCAGTGGAGGTAGGCCCTCATCTGAAGAGTTGTCGCACACATCCACCCGTCTAGGCCTGGTGTCCTGTCTGGGCATTTAGGAGATGTACTGTTTTAGATTACTTGCCCCCACGAGGTCCTCCAGAAACTATTTGTAAACATGATACTGTTTTGTCATGTAGTCGAACTCCCTGTAATAGTTGCATTTGAGTCCCGTGGCTTCCAGTTTAGCCTGACTTCTCCTACTTGGAGGGCCATCTCCAGAAAGGCTCATCCTTGAGGGGGTGGACCATCCTGAAAATGGCGGTGTTAAACTTTATTCTGATTACTTTATAGGCCTCAGGGACTGCTCTGGGCATCCTGTGGGCAATCTGCAGTGCGGCCTCAGCTCCATTCCCCTTCTCGGGATGAGATTGCTGGGACGCCTTCCTCTTCCTATTTCTCTTCTTGCCAGTAGAGTCCACCACGTGGGTCCGGTGCGATCTATTGGCATTGCAACCTTCTTTATGGAAGGCCTCTTCCTACAACTTTGCATGCTACTTCACCCGCTCTATTAGATTGGGAAATCTGTCCACTAGGTTCAGGGTCAGGAATTCCCTCAGTTTCTCACTAAAGGAAAGCCCTAACCTGAACATGGATATGAATTGTCGCTTGGTATAGTCCTCGACCTCATTGTAGATGTCAACATACCGTCTGGTGTACGCCTTGAGAGCCTCGTTCGATCATTTTCTCAATGATGTTAGAGAGTTAAAATGCTTTGGCGCAGCGCGGCTGGTCATGAACATGCCCATGAAGGTCTCGGCCAATTGCACCCAGCTGCAGATCGATCTTCATGCCAATTTGTGGTACTAGTTCATCATTGTATGGCCCAAACTAGATGCAAACATCCTGCAGTAGAGACTTTCATCCCCCTCATACAAGATCAGGGACTGTTGATAGTCCTTCAAGTATGCCATAGGGTCTGTCCTCTTATCATACTTCTGAAAGTTTGGAAGGGTGAAACCATGGGGAATCTGATAGCTGCTGATTCCTCTGGAGAGTGGGGTGGAAGTGATCTGTTGGGTTGCTCTCTTTGTAGTCTCTTGGGTCATACCAGCCACATCCTCATGTCCTCGAAATTGGCTGGTATGGAGTTGACCGGATCTGAATTCAATGATCTCTCCGCACACTCCCCCTACGCGGGATACCTAAGATGAAGATGGTCTCTGAGATCCCATACATGAGGTACTGAATGCTGCTTCCGTGCATCACCTGCACGGTTGTATGTTCTGTTGTGGTGCTTGCAAGGCTGCAAAAGATCTCGAGGAACCCTCCACTGCTCCCGACAATGGGGTTGATCCCTCCTTGCCCTAGCATCCCGCTGCTGGGTCCTCCCTGTGCCTTCTGGTACTGCCATCTAATTTCCGGAAAGGTGCATGTGGACATTTCGATCCTGGCTCATCTGGAGAGCATCTGAACGTTGTTGGTGATGGCCAGCGGGCCCTTGCTTTTCCTGAGGCTATTTGGACAGCCTTGACACCTCCTTTTCCAAGCGCTGAATCACCTAGCTTTGTGACTTGATGATTTCTGCCAAGTCATCGTCTTTGATCGACTTGGACTTGGGTGGTGACTGGAAGTATTATAAACGAGACTGACTGTCTCTCTCGTGGGAGTACTCTATCTCCCTGTCGTCATAACATTGATCTTCTGCGACGTCATCATGGGTCCTCAGTGGGTCCCCAATGCCTCTGGTAGGGACTCTGGATGTCCCTTCCAGACTAGGAATGCCTCTACGATTACACAAGATGCGCGACTGGGTGTTTGCATTCTTCCTGGGCACCAGAGGAGGATCGGAGAGTGTGGCTATTGGTCGCCTCCCCTTGCTGGTCTCCTTTTCGACGATGCTGGGGGTATCCTTTCCATGGTTTGCCATCTTCCTTCGTCTGGTTATGAGCTCTGACTTGCTTTTCTTTATTTTGCGGGTGGAATTCCCATAGACTGCGCCAATTGTACGAGGGTGAAATACTCATGTACTGCCCTCATCGGTAAACACTTGTTGACTGGATTACTTTGACACCCTGTCAGATTGCTCTCACCTCTTTTTTTCCTTGCGCTCATAGAAAATGGTTAGAGGACCTACCGTCTCTAGCGGCCGGAAGGCTCTCCGATGACTAAGTTAGTCTTGGATCTAAGGAACTGAGAGTAAGCACAAAGGAGGTTCTGAGAGCCAAATAGCATGTACAATTCTTCGGTGGTTGAACTTATGCTTATATACCTGCCTTCCGGGTTTCTAGCTTCTCGCTGGAAATTGAGGTCTGCATGGGACTCCTTGTCCCTTTTCCTCGATTCTATTGTAGCTTGTCAGATGTTTGGCCACATTCTTCGACAAGAGAGAACGTCGACACGCCTTTTTATTGCTTTGGGGACTCTGAATATTCCTTCGAGAATGGGGAGTCTGACATGCATGTCATCCACTGTCCACTAGCTGATTGATACCTGGATACCTTGTCCGTCACCTTTTCTTGCATTGTATTACTGGGTGTCGCACTGGTGGATGTCGACCGCAAAGGGCCAACCTAATCCACACAACGAGCATTACTTGTGCACGTGTACAGTTGTAGCATACCTGGTCTGGCACGTGGTGTTCTGCAAGTCTGGTCTCCATGCTGTTAGGATGTTAGGTGCATAAGTCCAACCTGATCCGCACAGCAGAGATACTGGGTAGGGAAAGTGACTAGCCGCATCCGTTATGATCCAGTCTATGCGTCCCTGAACAGTTGACTACCTGACTACCAGGATGTTGGCCATACAGGGCCAACCTAATCTATAGTGCAGATGGTCGTTGGATACGTGGCTGGCTATATCAATCGAGATCTAGCATTGCTGCTCTAAATAAGTAGTCCCCACACTGGTTAGATGTCTATCCGTATTGGGCTGACTTGATGCGTAGTGCGAGGTTGCTGATGACGTGGAATACTGGTGCCGAGCTGCCGCATAATACTGGTATAATACGAATATGCCCTTGACACATGGTGAATCCAGATTAACCCCACCACACCTAGATATAAACGGAAGTGGGAAAATAATGATTATATGTGCGCCACAACTTTGACAAATCGACTTCATCTCCCATTGTTAAGTTTAGCTTAGCTATTACTCTCTGCGTCTAAATTATTTGGTTAAATTCAACTTATTAAGGCTACGTTTAGAACTGTGTTTTTTCTTGTTTTCTCTTTTTTGAAAACAAAAAATAGAAAGAAACACTTTTCTACTTTCATTTTTTTGAAAATAGAAAACAGAACACAGATGACTTGAAATATAATTTATGTAGAATGGACAAAAAATGAATTTGAAGGCCAGTGTATAATAGTTTCAAAGTGAAAGTAGATAACCAAATAAATTTTTACTTTATAATTTTTGAAAAAACTGAAAATAAAAATAGAAAATAGAAAACAGAAGCAGTTCCCAATAAGGACTAAAAGTTTAAAAATTCGTATTCTTTTTTCTGTTTTACCCGTAAATCCCGTCGATATTAATGAGACCAATTTTATAGGGATATTTTCTAATATAAAATTCAAAATATATATAATATAAATCTTATTTGATAGATATCAATTAGTTCTATTATATAAAATTTTCAAAATTATAAAAAACATTATAAGATAAAAGATATTTGACAAACTAATTCAGATAAAAAATACTTTTAAAGGTAAAATTTGAAAATGACTATGTTTTGATGGATATCTATTATATAAAATACAAGTGTTTATGGGCCCCACACATTTTGGGAGACAGTTTCCACCTTTGAATGGTTTTGGAGTTGGATCTGAGGATCCTAAAATATGTTTTCACCCAACAACTGAGCTCGTGACTCAAGCATTGATCATCTATATATTTTGGAGGCCCACACGAATAATCCGAGTCGTTGATAAATTTTAAAATAATATTTTAAGTGACCATATTAAAAAAATTTATTCGAATAAATCTAAGTATTTCATCCAAAATGATTGATTTTTATTCATAAGTGTTAGGCCTAACTTCTAAATCATTTTAGATGAAGTAGTTACAGTTATTCGAATGAGATGATTTTTACAGAGTGACTTAAAAATTTATTTTAAAATATATTAAGGGGTCAGATTATTTATATGGGGCCCCGAAGTATGCACCACAACCCATATTGCATCATGTCATAGACACGGACAAACTCTAGTTTATAAAAATGGGACATACATTTTGGGATGTCCCAAAATAAAAATATGACCCAATAATTTAAGATGGAGGGAGTAGTTGTTGGGAAAATTCCACTAACACCCCTGAGCTTTGCGTTATATACATATTCTACCTCCAACTATAAAAAATTAGTCTCCCCCTTGATGTTTGCATTTTTATTTCACTTAGAACCATTCCTTAGTTGGCCATTAGTTGACATATTATGATAATGTATGTGGTAGACGGACTCCGGTCTGGGCAGTCGGATCCATCTCACCGGACCATCCAGTCAACTTGGACCCCTCTTTGATCATCTTGTGGAGAAAGCTAGTCCCATCAACCTCACGGACCTCTGTATCATTCTCATTTGCACGATCGAAGGACAGAACCAGTGGTTCATCATAAGGACCTTCGGTAACCAGAGCAGATTCACCGGACACCCGAAGGAGCCAAATTGGACCGTCCATGCGGTCTCCTTCAAACCTTCAGCATATCCAATCTGAACCACAAGGGATCCATGTGTGTATTCTCCCTGCTGGGATGGGGCACAACTTTCCTCCCCACATCGGTCGGTCTTATGCCGGAGATGGTCTACCATCAACAGTAACATGGAATAATAACCTCCAGTACAATGGAAGACTAGGGCTCGCCCGTATGCGTGTTGACGTGGCTTGAGTTATCCCAACGTCCTAACAACACAGTTAGGGTTGATGCCAACAGAGGGACCATCTCGTGTGCATCACACGCTTGCCTTTAGCGCCAAGTCAGATTTGGAAACCATAAATGCCCCCATTGAGATACTGTTCACGGGATCTTCCTCCGACTCTTTCTTTGCTCTCCAACTGCTCTTTTCCTTTCCATCATCTCCAGCACTTGTTGACTTGGCCATCGGAGGCCCCTCTCGGTCACTATCGACCGATGGGCACTCACCCTTATTTTGTAGGAACCAAGAAGGTGTGTTGCCCTTTTGTTTGCATGGCAAACCTCCATCAGATCTCAGACCAGTCGGTATACACTCACCTTCTAGATGGAGCTCAGGCGAATCATCGAGGAAGGAGGATTTTTCAGTCACCACATTTGGCGATTCTGCTGGGGATTCTTATTCCCAAACTCCAGTGATGTGAATCTCTACTTCCATCCTCTTCGTCTACTTCTTATCTCTTCCAATGGGAGGTGAAATCCGTGATCCAGTCGCAATGTCCACCTTCCACCACTAATGTGGCACCCCAGTCTTAGGTGTCAACTGGAGTCCCAGAGGGGAGAACCGGGTCAGTGGACAAGTCTCACATCGCTTGGTGGATGTAAGTTGTGTATATTATAAAGAATAGATCATGAACCTACCTTACACAAGGCCTTTTAAAGTTGTGCGGGTATCAAAGCCCATTGGAACATCCCCGTTAAGTGTGTTCATCCTGAATTAGTCCAAGGATAGGTGACCACTTGGGAAGTCCATTGGCACTTGATGGCCAAAGTGGACAATATTGTACAGGGAGGTGGTGGGTCGTTACATATGGTATCAGAGCCTGCACCAATCGAAAATGTGGGACCAGAGGAGAATCTTGACCCCCACGAGGACTGAAGTACATGTAGTTAAAAATATGTGCAAAGTTGCTGAAATACAGAGCATGTTGTTACCAATAGTTAAGGGATCAAGTATGGGTAGCCAGTTGACGTGCAAATTGAGTTAAGATACTGTGTAGGTTGTTACCGATAGTCTTTGGCACATAGGAAATGAAATACATGTAATTAAATGCACTTATGGGTTCTTAGAATTTGAGTACAAAGCTATGAAATTAATTTATTTAATGCCTAAAGGGGTCATCTAAATTATTTCAAAGACATTAAAAATAATAATTCAATAGGGTTGGGGGTAGGAAGTAATTTTGCATTTAATGCATGTTGGGGGGTAAGCCTTTCTTGCAGTGATTCCTGGTTGCTAGCGGTGAAAATGAGGCTGAGATTGGCTGCAAAAGAAGGAAACGTTAGGCTACTGGCGGATGCCGCCGGTGGACCCTCCGATGGTAAAGTCAGCAAGGATTTTATAGAGAGGGAGTAAAAATGGCAGAGCTTGGGCTAGAGTGAGAAAAAGTACCTCTGCATTGAATGCTTGCCCTATTTATAGATCCATCGGAGAGTGAGAGACACGCGCTTCGGCGCGAGTGTACTGCTATGGCACGTTGCACCTGTCGCCCCTGTGCGTCTGAGCATGTGGCCGACCGGTTGGCCCCGACAATGTCAGGCGGTGCCGCCTGACAACATTGGGCGGCGGAAAAACTGACGAAGCGTGACCGACATGCTGCGGGAATCACGAAAAAGCTGATTCTGTGTCAGGTATGTGTCTACCATGTGCGCAAAACCCGGAATGCTGTCTTCGAGGGAATCTTTGCAGTGAACGAGGTATCTGTCCTATCTGGCCGAAGGGGCATGCTTCGGCACAACTGGCTACTGACAGGGCCGTCCCCGTGCAATGAACCTTCTGCACAGAAGTGCCCCCGAGGGAGCTCCTGTCATCGGCCTTACCTCTGCTTGGTCGCACGACCTGATTTTCCCGTAGCTTCGGCTAGGCACCTTCTCTGAGCTGTGAGTCTCCTGGGCCAGAGAGAGACCCAGGGAGGTCCTGACACCGTCCTTGCACAGTTCGGCCGCCTAAGAGGTGGCCTGTGTTGTGGTCCTCTCGGAGGAGGTTGTGGCTCCGGCCTCTTCTCAGTTCGGCCCCCAACAATAGCCCCTCAACCCCTTTGGCCAGGCATTTTGGCCGAAGCGGGGTTGACTCGTTGCCGATTGGTTGTACAGGTGCCGAAGGGAAATAGAGTAGGATCACTAGAATGTCTTGGAACTTGGACCCTTGACAACTTTAATGAACCGGTAATTTGAATTTGCTGATGTGTCACTCCCTGCGCTGTTGCCATGTCTGTCATGACATCATGTCGACAACAGTCGTCTCACTGGCCTGCATGCTCCAGAAGTGGCCGTTGGTCAGTCCACGCAGTGTGCTCTGGTTGGCTAGCCCTATGACGGATGGGACAACATGCGCACACTTTTTCTGTTTTACTGTGCCGACACAATTCTCGAGGCGGTGCAATGATTACAGGCGCATGGTGACCGACTAAGGCAGTTCGGTCGATCACTCGGTTTTGAACCTCAGGTCACTACCTATAAAAGGCATCCTTAGGGTTTTTTCAGAGCTCCCGTTTGCTTCAACCCTCTCTCTCATCCCAGGCGATTTCTGGCAACCGTACAGACCACTTCGGGCCACCGTGCGTCCTGCTTCCACCGCGCGTTTCTGAGCTTTCCTGCCACCATCTTCTGCCCAGGTGATCGTCTAGATCCATTTTTCTTCGAGAATTCGTCTTTTTTATGGTTTTTTGGTCGTTTTGTGACCTCTCTTGGTGGATGTTATCTTTCTCGCTATTGTTGTGGCCTGGAAGCTTTCTACAGGCTTCTAGGCTTCAAGGCTGATGATGGAGACTCGTCCTGTTCATGGCCGCGCCGAACTGGCATTGGTTGTGCACGAACACGCTCACCTCTCTCTGTTTTCCTG